>WNWK01016697.1:0-44242 GCA_009830355.1 Cherax destructor
CCCTGCAACCACATTGGTGAGTCCCACACACACACACACACACACACACACACGGGGACGGGAAATCCTGTGTCACAAACCTACTGGAGTTCTTGACAGGGTGACAGCAGTAAGACAAGAGAGAGGGTGGGTAGATTGCATATTCTTGGACTGTAAGAAGGCGTTTGACACAGTCCCACACAGAAGATTAGTGCAGAAGCTGGAGGACCAGGCAGGGATAACGGGAAGGCACTACAATGGATCAGGGAATACCTCGGGAAGACAGCAGCAGTCATGGTCCGTGGCGAGGTGTCAGGTGGGCCCGGTGACGGGGTGGGGTTCCACGGGGGTCAGTCCTAGGACCGGTACTGTTTCTGGTGTTTGTGAACGACATGACGGAAGGAATAGACTCGAAGTGTCCCTGTTTGCAGATGATGTGAAGTTGATGAAAGAATTCAATCGAAGAGGACCAGGCAGAACTACAAAGGGATCTGGATAGGCTGCAAGCCTGGTCCAGCAATTGGCTCCTGGAGTTCAACCCAACCAAGTGCAAAGTCATGAAGTTGGGAAGGGCAAAGAAGACCGCAGACGGAGTACAGTCTAAGGGGCCAGAGACTACAAACTTCAATCAAGGAAAAGATCTTGGGGTGAGTATTACACCAGGCAATCTCCTGAGGCGCACATCAACCAAATAACTGCTGCAGCATGGGCCCTAGCAAACCTAAGAACAGCATTCCGACATCTTAATAAAGAATCGTTCAGGACCCTGTACACTGTGTACGTTAGGCCCATACTGGAGTATGCAGCACCATTTTTGGAACCCACATTTACCCAAGCACGTAAGGAAACTAGAGAAAAGTGCAAGGTTTGCAACAAGACTAGTCCCGGAGCTAGGGGTATGTCCTACGAGGAGGGGTTTAAAAGGGAAATCGACCTGACGACACTGGAGGACAGGAGAGATAGGGGGACATGATCGACATATAAAATACTGAGAGGAATTGACAAGGTTGACGACAGAATGTCCAAAGATGGGACACAGCAACAAGGGGACACAGTTGGAAGTTGAAGACTCAGATGAATCACAGGGATGTTAGGAAGTTTTTCTTCAGTACAGTGATGTAGTGGAAGGATCCATACATAGCTTTAAGAAGAGGTATGATAAAGCTCATGGCGCAGGGAGATGACCCAGTAGCGGCCAGTGAAGAGGGGGGGGCCAGGACCCATGTCTCGACCCCTGCAACCACAACTAGGTGGTACACATACACACATACATACATACATACATACATACATACATCATATATACATATATATATATAAAATATATATATATATATATATATATATATATATATATATATATATATATATATATATATATATATTACATATATATTCTCTCACAGTAAACAGGTTCTTGACCATCTCAGCCGCAGCATTACAAGGGCAGGGTGGGTGTCCTGTGTTGACCATGAGATGTAATCTCGCTCTAATATCCTTCTGCTGTTCAGTTATTTTTACAGTTCCTTGATAATGTGAGAAATCCGAAATCGCTTGGAACTTCACTATTTTTTCACAGTGCTTGTTCTGCATATATATATTTTGTGCATGATGTCCTCACCCTCCATACACTCCACATTATCTCCCCACATGTTCCAGCTCCCTTTCTTCCTCTCCCACGTGTTCCAGCTCCCACTTTCTTCCTCTCCCAATTTTCCAGCTCCCACTTTCTTCCTCTCCCACATGTTCCAGCTCCCTTTCTTCCTCTCCCACGTGTTCCAGCTCCACTTTCTTCCTCTCTCCCATGTTCCAGCTCCACTTTCTTCCTCTCCCACATGTTCCAGCTCCCACTTTCTTCCTCTCTCCCACATGTTCCAGCTCCCACTTCCTCTCTCCCACATGTTCCAGCTCCCACTCCCCCCGTGCACATGGGAGTAAGGACACTTGGCTGGTCACAATCCCCCGCCACACTTTCCACAATTTCATTTATTTTCTCTTGGAATTTAGGAAGACGGGAAGATGTGTCCGTGAGAGTCTCAGGGCTCTTACTGTTTGATCCTGACTGGGGGAGGTGGGGAGATGGGAGAGGAGGTGAAGTAATATAGGGAGGGAGGGAAGGTAGAAGGAAGTGGGGACTGAGGAGAGAGAAGAAAATAAGAAACTAGAATAAGAACAGGGCTGACAACTGTCAGGCCATTCACCATCTAAGCTACAGTGTCAGCTGCTGAAGTGTTTTTCACTGTGCAAAGTAAGTGGCCAGCTCTGTAGTCACTATCTTTTGCACTATGCACTTCATTATGCACTTACTGAGGAATATAGAGCAGGTTGGATAATCTATGTGATTCACCTAGATTAGGGATGGGATGGCACCTTCGTGTTAGTGTGACTTGTAGATGAAAATTAGACACATGTGCAACATCTGGGTATCTTTATTGTAGACGTTTCGCCATCCAGTGGCTTTATCAATACAGATTCTAGGACATAATTGAAAGACAAGAACTATGTTCTTATATACAAAAGATGAGGTAACCAGTCCCTAGTCTTGTAGATGGTAGGAAGAGCACCATACGGTACTCACTAACTCAAAGGCCGAGGGACTCATTACCTCATCTTTTGTATTAGTTCTTGTCTTCCAATTATGTTCTTGAATTTGTATTGATAAACCCTGGATGCAAAAGTCTAAATAAGATACCCAGTGTTGCATGCTTAATTTTCATCTCCGTATGTATACCATTCATGTGTGACTTGTAAATGGTTCAAGTCTGAGGCGAAACGTCGTCATAGGTTTCTCTCCCCTCTTTTACTCACTGTTGTCGTCTTGTCCTGTCTTCTGCTGAACCTTACCTCAGCTCATTTTAAAGCCCACCCTCAGGATGCCACCCACAACAGTCGGCTAACACCCAGGTACCTACTAGGTGAACAGGGACAGCAGCAGGTGTAAGGGAAAACCCCAAAGTTTCCACGTGCCGGGGATTGAACCACGGACACCAAAGTGTGAGAGGCGAGTGCGTTGCCAACCGAACCACGGAACAACCTTAGATGATTATTTGCTGTTAACCTTGTCTAGGACTTCCTTTCCCTCCCTCATACTCCCTCCCCTTTCCTATAAACCCCTCTCTCCACATTTCCCCCTCCTACAACCCCTCCCCCACCCCACCCCTCTTCATTTGCACCCGCGCGGGCTGTTGCTATACAGTGTTGTCAATGGGAGTCTGTGTGGTGGTGCTTCGATACTGCTCCCTGATTGCTTGTTTTGTCCCCTTGTGATCCCTGTCAACACGTGACGTCAGTGTGATGCCTGCTTCTGATTGGTTGCGACTGGCAAGTGACGTGTATAGTGACGTCAGTGTGATGTGTGCTTCCGATTGGTTACTTTTAGTGTGTGACGTGGGTAAAGGATGACGCCATTGTGACGCGTATTTCTGATTGGCTGCCTGTAGTAGGTGACGTCATTGTGACTTGATTCTGATTGGTTGTGAATGCCTGGTGACATCTACAAAGACGTCATTAATACCTGCTTCTGATTGGTTGTCTAGCAGGGGACGTGTCAAGGCGTGACGTCAGTGTGATCCTGATTGTCTTATATCACCTGTATGGAAGGCTTCTCTGATTGACTTATATCATCTTTATGGAAACCTCTGATTGGCTTATCTGTATGGAAGGTTTTTCTGATTAGTTAACATGCCTATAGATTCCTTTAACAAATAACCAACACCCGGTTTGTAATTCCTGATTCACTTTTGCCTGATTCCTTACCTAGTAACAGTCGGCACGACGGATCTGATTGGATGATCTGCCTACCGTAGTGCTTTCTGATTGGCTACTTTACCCAGCATAGCACTTCTGCATTGTCTGATTTGTCCATCGTAGCTCTTTCTGATTAAATAAGAGGGGCACGACAGCCAGAGGGGCACGACAGCCAGAGGGCCACGACAGCCAGGTTTCCTGGTAATTCCCCTTATGCACGATGAAGGGCGTTGAAGAGTCGGGGTCCTCTGACACTCGTAGAGTTCTGTGTACTCGTCGCGTCACTGCTTTTTAGTGGAGGTATATTGCACCGTCTGCCAAGTCTTTTGTTATATGGATTGATGTCAGTGTTGAGGTTTGTAACCAGTCCCTCCAGGATGTCCAGGTGTGAATTATGATGTACCTTTCTCGCCTACGTTCCAAAGTCACTCACTGATCCAACGTCTGTATGGATTACTCAGTGCTAGTAAGGATGGTGGACTGATCCAACGTCTGTATGGATTACTCAGTGCTAGTAAGGATGGTGGACTGATCCAACGTCTGTATGGATTACTCAGTGCTAGTAAGGATGGTGGACTGATCCAACGTCTGTATGGATTACTCAGTGCTAGTAATGATGGTGGACTGATCCAACGTCTGTATGGATTACTCAGTGCTAGTAATGATGGTGGACTGATCCAACGTCTGTATGGATTACTCAGTGCTAGTAATGATGGTGGACTGATCCAACGTCTATATGGATCACTCACTGATCCATATAAACTCGCGTGGATCAGTCATTGCTTGCAGTGGTATCTTGATCCACCGTGGGCTGGTGCAGAGTACGTAGAAATAGTCTCTGGTTGGGGAGGGGGTCAACGCCCCCCGTGGGGCCCCAGACCACGCCTGGGGCCCCACTGACAAAGCGCAAACGGAGATGAAAGATACAAAGAGAATGGAAAATAATATACAAAGGAAGAAATAAACATTGATGGATCACAAGAAAAAGGTAAACGCCTTTGGAGACGAAATCTTCACAGATCAATTAAGTGATTAAAAATATTAAGTTTCTTATCAGGCCCAAGAAAAAAAAATTCGACCAGGGGAAAAATCTAATTTTTTTTTCACGTACACAATACGTAGTCAAATTTTTTTTTAGCTCGCTTGTAAAAGGTTCTTTTGTACGCATGACAAAGAAATTAATGAAATTCTGAAGGAACACTTGAATTGTTCAATGCTGTTCGTGTCCTATAATAATAATAATAATTTATTTCTACAAGGTATACAGTCCTAGCTGACATCAATGACATACTACTATATAGAAAGCCACTTGTTATGCTGAGCATTTCCCGCAAATTAGGTCAGTTTTGTCCCAGGATGCGACCCACACCAGTCAACTAACACCCAGGTACCCATTTTACTGATGGGTGAACATAGACAACCGGTGTAAGAAAACACGCCCAAAATTTCAGCCATCGCCGGGAATCGAACCCTGACCCTCAGCGTGTGAAGCGAGTTCTGCTGCCACCAGGCCACGGGCCTCTTGTGTTTTAACTCGACCCCTCCTACAAATCATGATAATTCAGACATTTGTGCAACATTTGGATATCTTGATTCTGGAAGCGTTTATCCAGGCTGTGGCTTCTTCAGTCCAATGCAGTGAAAGGGGAAAAATGAAGAGACTGAGGTAATCAGTCCCTTAGCCTGAAGTCTGTGTTCAGTCCATCAATCTGTACAAATTATATAGATGACGTAAGCACAAATCCCCATTGAGACTTTGAGCCAACTAAAAATATTAGGTAAAAGAACATAGATGCAACTAATGTGACATGGTAGCAACGTTTCGCTCTTCAGGAGCCTTGTCTAGCTTCTGGAGAGCAAAACGTCGCCACAATAAAATGTTAGTGGCATCTGTGAACTTTTACTTAATACATAGTGGGTAATTCTACCATTATTACGACTAATAATGCTCTCACACGCTGCGTCTGGGCCCGGTGCTGACACATTGTTACAAAGATATACAATAGTAAGAGGAGCCTTGATCTAGGTGAAATACAATAGTAAGAGGAGCCTTGATCTAGGTGAAATACAATAGTAAGAGGAGCCTTGATCTAGGTGAAATACAATAGTAAGAGGAGCCTTGTCTAGGTGAAATACAATAGTAAGAGGAGCCTTGGTCTAGGTGAAATACAATAGTAAGAGGAGCCTTGATCTAGGTGAAATACAATAGTAAGAGGAGCCTTGATCTAGGTGAAATACAATAGTAAGAGGAGCCTTGGTCTAGGTGAAATACAATAGTAAGAGGAGCCTTGGTCTAGGTGAAATACAATAGTAAGAGGAGCCTTGATCTAGGTGAAATACAATAGTAAGAGGAGCCTTGATCTAGGTGAAATACAATAGTAAGAGGAGCCTTGATCTAGGTGAAATACAATAGTAAGAGGAGCCTTGATCTAGGTGAAATACAATAGTAAGAGGAGCCTAGATCTAGGTGAAATACCAGAGGCCTTAAAAAGTGCTGATGTATTTCCTCTTCACAGAGGAAGCAGCAGAGATGGTAACAATTTGACCCAAATTGTGACTCACGACATTGTGTTAACTCTACTACAAGGAAACCAGGGAACGGATGAGGTTTGAACCATGGTTAGTGCTGAAAGTCACAGGTCGGTACACACTGGGCTGTGTTTTTTACCATTAACTTGCCTTGGGTTCTAGTCCCTCCTGTTCCATGATTTACCAAAATTGTGGTGCGTATGTTGGGCAGCGGGTACACAAACACACACACACACAACGTACACACACACAACGTACGTACACACACAACGTACGTACACACACAACGTACACACACACAACGTACACACACACAAGGTACACACATACATAACGTACACACACACACACAACGTACACACACACACAACGTACACACACACACAACGTACACACACACAACGTCACACACACAACGTACACACACACGTAAACGTCTCTCTCTCGTGTGTGTGTACTCACCTAATTGTGGTTGCAGGGGTCGAGACTCAGCTCCTGGCCCCGCCTCTTCGCTGTCTGCTACTGGGTCTCCGCTCTCCCTGCTCCATGAGCTTTCTCATACCTTGTCTTAAAACTATGTATGGTTCCTGCCTCCACTATATCTTTCTCTAGACTATTCCACTTCCTGACTACTCTGTGGCTGAAGAATTGCTTCCTAACATCCCTTTGACTCATCTGAGTCTTCAGCTTCCAGTTGTGTCCCCTTGTTTCTGTGTTCCCTCTCTGGAACATCCTGTCACTGTCTACCTTGTCGATTCCTGCAGTATTTTGTATGTCGTTATCATGTCTCCTCTGACCCTTCTTTCCTCCAGTGTTGTTAGTCCTATTTCCCTCAACCTTTCTTCATAGGACAGACCCCTGAGTTGTGGAACTAACCTTGTCGCAAACCTTTGCACTTTCTCTAGTTTCTTTACGTGCTTGACCAGGTGTGGGTTCCAGACTGGTGCTGCATATTCTAGTATGGGCCTGACGTACACGGTGTACAGTGTCTTGAACGATTCCTTGTTTAGGTAACGGAACGCTAATCTTAGGTTTGCCAGTCGCCCATATGCTGCCGCAGTTATCTGGTTGATGTGTGCCTCCGGAGACGTACTTGGCGTTATACTCACCCCAAGGTCTTTCTCCTTTGCCGAGGTTGTGTGTGTGTGTGTGTGTACTCACCTAATTGTGGTTGCAGGGGTCGAGACTCAGCTCCTCTGTGTGTGTGTGTGTGTATATATATATATATATATATATATATATATATATATATAAAATACAGAATGGGACTGAGGTAAGATAGGGAAATATCACACCAAGGTGAGTCCCAGTCAGTACTCCTTGACACCACTCAGCTGAGTGGGTCCCACTCAGCGAGGTGGAGGGCCTCTTCTTCCTTCTTGAATCAATCCAGGTCACCTCGATTTCTCCCTGACCCCCCTCTTATAAGGGATCTCCCCCCCCCCACCTTCAGTAACACTTTCCTCCATTGGGTCTGTAAACTCGTGGTTCCCACGTTTAATTTTATCCAGTCCTGGTAAGATACCTTGACATATCTCACAGGTTATTATTGTCTATCTGTGTTAACCCAAAAAGTGGACAGTGAAGCAGTGTTCAAGTGACCATGAGTCTGACCACTTATTTGGCATTTAGTTTGATCATCTGTGTATATGCCAAATTACCAGAGGCACTTGCAACCTAACCTAAGCCTAGTCTGTCCAAAGAATTTCATTTCTTAATTTGTCAGTACCCAGAAACAGCCTTTCCTCATAGGCCTGTCATGACGTTATAATTATACAAAATCGTCTTCATTTCAGGGAGTAAAAATTTGATTTAATTTTGGCATTTTCAATAATTTGTCAAAACCAGCTAGAAATATTTTTTCTACGTTCTTTACATGTGGACTGCCTTGAATGGGGTTGTTAGTGGGGGTGACGTGTGTGCTGGTTGCCAAGGTAACCTCTCAGAGGGAGGCTGCTGTTGACATCTGCTGGGAGATGCTGTGGGGCTTCTTCATCTCCGTCCGATGGCGCTCCAGGTCTTGTTTGCCCTCTGTGGCTGTGGCAGCAAATATTGTATGGTTTCTTGACTCCTTGTTTTAAAGGTAAAATTAAATGTTTTAATTTTTTTTACTGGGGAAGATCTAAACCCGCAAGGGTCATAAATGTCTGGGGGGGATGAGAGGTAATAGTTTTATTGAGGTTTGAGCAGTTTTGAGGTGTGAGAGGGTTGTATGTGTTGTGTATGTTTGTGGGTTGTGTTGTGTGTGTTTGTGGGTTGTGTTGTGTGTGTGTTTGTGGGTTGTGTTGTGTGTGTGTTTGTGGGTTGTGTTGTGTGTGTGTTTGTGGGTTGTGTTGTGTGTGTGTTTGTGGGTTGTGTTGTGTGTGTGTTTGTGGGTTGTGTTGTGTGTGTGTTTGTGGGTTGTGTTATGTGTGTGTGTTTGTGGGTTGTGTTGCGTGTGTGTTTGTGGGTTGTGTTGTGTGTGTGTTTGTGGGTTGTGTTGTGTGTGTGTTTGTGGGTTGTGTTGTATGTGTGTGTGTTTGTGGGTTGTGTTGTGTTGTGTGTTGTGGTTGGTGTTGGTGTGTGTTTGTGGTTGTGTTTATGTGTTGGTTGTGTTGTGTTGTGTTGTTGTGTTGTGTGTGTTTGTGGGTTGTTGTGTTGTGTGTGTGTTTGTGGGTTGTGTTGTATGTGTGTTTGTGGGTTGTGTTGTGTGTGTGTTTGTGGGTTGTGTTGTGTGTGTGTTTGTGGGTTGTGTTGTGTGTGTGTTTGTGGGTTGTGTTGTATGTGTTGCGTATGTGTTTGTGGGTTGTGTTGTATGTGTTGCGTATGTGTTTGTGGGTTGTGTTGTATGTGTTGTGTGTGTGTTTGTGGGTTGTATATGTTGTGTTTGTGGGTTGTGTTGTATGTGTTGTATATGCGAGGAGAGCTAAGGACCCGCTTCATTACGCCCACGGCGCTACATGTCTTGTACCTGACACAATCACAAACTTCAGCGTAAGAAAACAAATCCAACTGTCGTCACTCCATTAAAACCCAACCAAAGTGGTCAGGCCACTTAACCTTTCTTCTCTCTCGATTCCTGTTTACCCACATACTTTCTCGCTCCTCCATCCTGACTTAGCCCTTCCCCTCCCCAGTCTTCTCATGGCCTAAAAGTCCAGACATGTCGACACACGCAGCACCTGGCCCTGATTCCTGCCATTATTAATTTAGAAACTTAAAATACCACTAGTACGAGTAGTCAGTGTCCTTTGGAACAAGAGAAAAAATCTGTTTTAAAAAATACACATCTCTGTACAAAGGAGGATGCAAAAACAATGGCAAAAAAGAATACAGAACAATGTCACTAACAACACGCATTATAAAAATCTATGAGAGTTGAGACGCCAGTTTTGAGATTTTTACTGAAAACCACCAGCTGGGTTATGGTTCGTACGTTGGATGCCACCAGTAACAAACAGGTTGATCAGGCCCTAATCCACAGGGAGGCCTGGTCGAGGACCGGACCGCGGGGGCGTTGACCCCCGGAACAACCTCCGGGTAGACACAACCTACATAAACATGGGTTTTGAGAAGGATGATCATACCCGTCACAACTGTTAGATCATCTTGACAAGATCACTGGTGGTTTGTTAGAAACTAAGATGCAAATAAGGTGTACGTGGATTTTGGGAAGGTACCAGACACACTTGACTATGGAGTGATAGCGCATCAAATGGTCAGTAGGTATGACAGGAAAAGTTAGCATATGGATATTCAAATTTATAACAAAAAAAAAGTTGGAGTAAAGAAAACAAAGTGGTCTCAGGAACTAAAACGTTCGTCTTATGAAGGTAAAAAGTTCAGTAGCCCAGGTCTTGTGTTTCCTTATAGCAGACACAGGTAAGACCACTAACCTTGGCTTCGTATCATTTACAGATACGTAACCTACCTCAGGAAAACAATAAATTACGGTAAGATAACAGCCAAGTTTACCAGTGGACAAATGCAAATAAACCACGGAACGGGTGGGGTTTTGAACCCATGGCGAGTAAGTCGTAAAACCGGCGACGTATTTGAGCTGCTCAAATAATGGGAAGAATGAACTGAAAGCGAGAACAGTGGAGGTAGAGTAGTGTGTTTAGAATTAAGAGGACACCGGGGTAACTCCTGGCCTACATATTCTTATGATTAGCTGGGTTGTGATGGCTGGGTGGGCAGCTTAAGCACAGACAGCCTGGATGACCAAGTGGTGACATGATTAGCCGGACTACGAGGATGGCGCACTCCAAGGTCCTGACAAGTATGCTCCACTCTTATGTGTATACTTGTCTCTTACATGTATGCTCCTCTTTCTTACATGTATGCTCCTCTTTCTTACATGTATGCTCCTCTTACATGTATGCTCCTCTTTCTTACATGTATGCTCCTCTTTCTTACATGTATGCTCCTCTTACATGTATGCTCCTCTTTCTTACATATATACGCCTCTGCTACATATTAAACTTACCCATATATTCCCCTTCAGTTCTTTACCTGACTCCTCCCCTCCCCCTCCCCCTACCTCCCACCTAGCGACACGGCAGTAAGTGCCCTGCGACATAGTGCCACCTTCACTCCTGGCTGCTGTTTATGTTCCCGTAGCTCACTCCTCTCATGTTTATGTCCTCCTACTCAGTGTGCTTGGTCTAGAAGGCTGTTGTGGTTGGCAAATGGTAGGAGGGTTTACGGTGGGGTGAGGGGGGGCGGTGGATGTTGGGGGTGAAAGTGGGTGCTTCATGGTAGGTGGTCAGTTGGTGGGAGGGGGGGGATGGTGTGGCAGTGGCTGTTTGGTTGTGGGTGTGATGGTCGTGGGAGCGTTAGTGATTGTGGGGTTGGGTTGTGGAGGGGTGATTGTTGATTGTGTAGGAGTGACGGGTTGTACAGGAGTGGTTGATTGTGAAGGTAGCTGTGAATATTTGGTTGTGGGAGTGGTTGTTGGGGTGGTATAAACAAGAGGGTTGTGATGTATATTTCTCCTTTGCATTCCAATGAGTACATTTTGACAGACTTTAGTCATGTCCAACATTTTAGGTGTTAGAATTAAAACCAGCAGTTAATTAAGGTTCTGTGTATCTTCTCCACCTCTGTAATTCCGCCTTCCTTGAACCGGGCTGTTAGCGCACCACAATATTATAATTTATTGAGCTTAAGTGGCTTAGAGTATTGTCATTCGACTTGGCATCTCTTGTTTTGAAGTTTCTAGTTATCCAGCCTTTCAATTCCTGCAGGTGCTATAATAACGTTGTGATTATTGGACTTAGGATCTTCTTGCATTATCACTTTTAGGTCTCTCACAGTGTTGTCTTCTCACTTGAGTGATTTCCGTTGCGGAGTAACTGGAATTCGCCTTCACTGAATATCACACTTATTGTCAGTCACTAATATGAAGAATGGTTATAACTGTAACCTTAATTTTTAAAGGGGTGGAGGGGTAAGCCAGTGGAAGGCCTCGGTCATATGACCAAAAGCTCCAGCTACGGGTCGTCATATGACTAAGACCCGCGTCAGGAAACACTTGTCTTGTTTCCTGACGAACCTTACCTAACCTAATCAATTGTCAGTGGCCCACTGGAAGGCTGTTTGTATCAGCCTAGAGATTCTAGTAGTCTGTAAAGGATGATACAATGCTATGATTTGTCTTGTGTGAGACTGAGGGAGCTGGGGAGAGCACTGTGCCTGGAGGAACAACTCCAGAGTGTAAAGTCTGATTTGTTTGCAGATCTATCTGTATATAATAGATCTGCATTTTGTCTTGCAGTGCATACAAGACCATATTGTAATGATTCCTTGTGTTTAGCAATCTTGTCTCAAAATTCTTCCCAAGATTTTGATAATGTGTAATGTCATTGTTTATCTATATTTTTTGGGGTTTCTTTGCTGTGATCTTTGTGGAGTGGCGCTGTCAGTTATTCTTAGTAACTAGGATAACTTCCCTGACTCTAGGATATTTAACGTGTGATAATTATTTATGTTGATTAATATGGGGTTCCTACACCCAGGAGTCTGGGCCTGTATGCCTGGAGAGGGTTCCGGGGGTCAACGCCCCCCGAGGCCCGGTCTGTGACCAGCCTCATCGGTCTGTAGGTATAACTTTTCAGAAAATGTCGGCTCGCTGAATACTAATTGACAGTGACCAATGTTTTTTTTCTCATTTCTTTGGGATCATTATTTTTTTTTCCTCTTAAGCGAGGGTACAATGCTTGACGTGGATTGTGCATATGAGAAACAGTATTTTGAATGCCTCTCTGGACTGGCTTTCTGATGCTGACACCTTTGATTTGTGGTTTTTTTTTTAACTTTTTTACACAAATCACAGGGTAAGAGCTGTCATCTTACCTCAGTTCAGTTTTAAAGCCCAGCACTATCTAAGGTATACTGCCGCCCGCCCCCAAGATGCCACCCACACCAGTCAACTAACACCCAGGTACCTACTTACTGCTAGGTGAACAGGGACAGCAGGAAACATGTTCACCATTTACACCATTTCCACCCGTACCAGGATCGAACCACGGACACTCGTTATGTGAACTGAGTGCGCTACCAACCGAGCCAGGAGACATCTTCGCCACGTTTCGTAGATTAAGCGGTTTACGTTATTCCTATTTTCATCACTTATAAGTGTTTCTTCCTCGTCCCTCTTTTATTCTCCTCGTTTATCCCCACCTTTAATCTTTCTCCTCTTCCTCCCTACTCGTTCCTTGTTCTCATCTGTGCCTCTCTTCACCTTCACCCTTATCCCTTCCTGTCTTATCCACCTCCTTACCCCATTTTCTCTTCTTATCCACCTTTTCCTCCTCCCCCTCTCAGTCCTCTTCACCTCCTTCCCTTTTTCAAGTGCCGTTATGGAGATGCCAGCGCTCAAGGACTTGTTGCCAGCGATTGAGTGCCACTTACTGGTGGCATCCATTTTTACCTCACTCCAATATATTGTTGTCATCATTCTTGCTGTGGTGTGTCTCGGGTTTTCCTAGGAGCTGATTTTTGTTCAGGAGGGTGTTGGTGCGTGTATTATGTGGCCCGATATTGTGTTTTATGGCTAGGTATTGTGTGGCTAGATATTGTGTTTTATGGCTAGGTATTGTGTGGCCAGTGTGTTTTATGGCTTGGTGTTGTGTGGCCGGATATTGTGTTTTATGGCTAGGTATTGTGGGGCCAGTGTGTTTTATGGCTTGGTGTTGTGTGGCTAGATATTGTGTTTTATGGCTAGGTATTGTGTGGCCAGTGGGTTTTATGGCTTGGTGTTGTGTGGCTAGATATTGTGTTTTATGGCTAGGTATTGTGTGGCCAGTGTGTTTTATGGCTTGGTTTTGTGTGGCTAGATATTGTTTTATGGCTAGGTATTGTGTGGCCAGTGTGTTTTATGGCTTGGTGTTGTGTGGCTAGATATTGTGTTTTATGGCTAGGTATTGTGTGGCCAGTGTGTTTTATGGCTTGGTGTTGTGTGGCTAGATATTGTTTTATGGCTAGGTATTGTGTGGCCAGTGTGTTTTATGGCTTGGTGTTGTGTGGCTAGATATTGTGTTTTATGGCTAGGTATTGTGTGGCCAGAGAGTGATTTGAACGGAGTTTTGTAAGACCATTAAGAGTCAGTGTTGTGATAAATGACTCGAAATTGTAATGACACGATTGTAAACTTATAACGGCTTTAAAGGGCCTTGAGCTAGTTTATCACAACCAGCATGTATGGTCGCAGTAGTGGCATATGCTAACCTTCCTAGTGTGTATAGAAATATACTTAGTTGTATGAATTTTGCTAGACCGTCATGGTGCAGTGGATACCGCATTGGCCTGCTAGTTTTAGCACTGGTTTGCCATGAGTTCGAAACCTCCATTGAGTGAGTTGTTTACAGTCTCGTAGATGTGTGGGCCAGCGGGTCGCCAGCAGCAACAACTTAGTTAACCAAGCTATCACCTGGGTAGGGCTGTGAGTAAAAAAAAAAAGACTCTGGAAACTCAAAGTATATCAAAGGTCAAGTTTCATTACGTATACAATACGGACAAGATCATGTCTGACACATGTGCAACATTTCTGTATCTTTAATTGTAGACGTTTCGCCATCCTATGTCTTTATCAGTACAATACATGGACATAATCTAAAGACTGTAGAAATATACACAGAAGACAGTGGAAGACGAGGTAATCAGTCCCTCCTGTATATATATTTCTAGTCTTCAGATTATGTCATGGGTTAATAAAACCACTGGATGGCTTTATCGACCCAAGTGTTTAATTCTTCACAGATCCTTAGCGACATCAATTGGCTTATCAGATCATGTTGGGTGGAAGGGTGGCAGTTACTGAAGGTTAACGACCATGTGGCTTGCTCTTCTGAGAGCTGCTTGTTGACAAGGAGTACAGGTTAACGACCCGTGTAACTGATAGAGGTCAGGGAAGTGATCTTGAGACAAAAAAAGAACTGCTAAGGGAATAAATCTTTCCACTCTTGGTAAACACTTGGTAGTATAAACAATTGGTTCTTGGAAATACGTAGATACTTATAAGCGGAAATATTTCGCCACGAGTGGCTGTTAAGGTGCTAATACAGAGATGCTGTACTAAGAACGAGTCTATATAGTGGCAGGAGTCAGGTGGTAAGCTGCAAGAGAGGGTAGTAGTAGTGGTGGTTGTACAACTGTGGTGAGATGCGATGGGTTTGAGAAGGACATGTCAACATCATGTTAAAGCGGTCTCCAGAATGTGGAGTATTCTGTTGATCAGCAATTTGGATATAGTGTAGCTTCAGGATTTTTGATAGTGCTACTTACGTCAATTAGGGCAATCTCTCTCCACTTTCGCCGTAGTAAATCATCTTCCCTAACTAATCTAGCCTCATTGAACCTCATATATGGAAAAAAGAAAGAAACAGATTCTTTTCTTAGTAAGACTCTCAGAAAATCAAAGAGCAGAAAGCTCTTGCATCTCGTCCCTACTAACCCCAGATCAGCAAGGCTTCATGGATTACCGAAAACCCACAAACCAAAATGTGCCTTGGAGACCCATTACATCTGGTATTGGCAGCGCCCCGCACATACTAGCAGGAGTTTTGGCAAAATATTTATCGAAACTTCTGGGTACGATTGGCTGGGCTCACCTGAAGCACTCACGTGACCTTAACCGTGTGAGGGATCTCGATGTCACTGCCGTATTGACAGGTATTCTAATTGATCAAGCTAATAATCGTTTTCGCAGTGTAATTAACGATGATAGTTACCTGTACCTTGCCAGGATTTTGTGAGCCTCGTTGAACTATGTTCGTTATAACTGTTTTAGATCTGTAGACTTATAAACAACTGTTCTGGCTAGCCATGGGATCACCCCTTAGTGCAGTACTGACATGTTTATATATGAAGGATCTAGAATCCAGACTGATCCTAAATACCATCCCCAGATCAGTTACAGTTGTTACATTAATGCGGTACGTTGATATTTTGGTCATTGTACACAGAAGTTTAGAAGTACGTGACATCAACACAATGGAATCTACAATTAAATTCACACTAGAGGAGGACAACCGAATACAATTTCTCAACGTTTTCCAGGTCACAGGTAACAACACTCTTCTAAAAGAGGTAGTTATAGGCTTCTGTCCGAGAACTTAATATCCAGTCCGCAGTTCTTCCAGGAGGGATGCACACACATTCCCTTACATTTCACACGTGAACACAGGAAACCGGCGACACACGTCCTTAACACTAACTCAAATCCAGTTGAAGGAAATTCTCCCAGTTACATCATTCTACCAGTCAACGACGTTGCAACTAACGTTTCTAAAATACATAAGAACATAAGAAAGGAGGAACACTGCAGCAGAAAACTTGTTGTAATAGCCACCAGCTCTTCAACTATTAAAACCTAGTGCAAAAAAAAAAAATGAACGACTCTGACAGGAGTATACACCGTACCATGTGGGGGATGTGACGAAATGTATGTGGGGGAAACAGCAAGATCTCTGGATATAAATTAGACACATATGCAACACTTGGGTATCTTTATTGAGGAAACGTTTCGCCACACAGTGGCTTCATCAGTCCAATACAAAGTAGAAAGGTGTAAGGAGAGGAGGAGTTTGATGTAATCAGTCCCTCGGCCTGGAGTCGATGTGGATGGTACCACTATGACCCCGCCTCCTGCTGCTTCGCCTCACCTGACTACAGTATATAAGCCACTTCTACGGCCTGTGCTGTACCTCAAACTCCTCTTCTTACAACTTTCTACTTTGTATTGGACTGATGAAGCCACTGTGTGGCGAAACGTTTCCTCAATAAAGATACCCAAGTGTTGCATATGTGTCTAATTTATAACTTGTCGGTTCTCTGAACCATTCATCTACACAAGATCTCTGGATATTAGGATCAGGGAGCACAAGAACGCCTGCATCCATAATTACCGTAAAAACGCGCGTCCAACGCAGCTGCGATGCTGGACACCTATGAAGCTCAGTGAGGCGAGATTACTTATTAAGAAAGAAGATTTAACGACTGCAAAAGTGTATAGAGGCCTTAACTAACACTATATATATAAAACATCCGGAAGTTATTCAATATCCAAATTGCTGAATCTGGAGACCGCTGTAACATGATGTTGACATGTCCTTCTCAATCCCATCTCATCTCACAAAAGTTGTGCTACTATTACTACTATTACTACTATTACCACTTCCTCGCAGGTTGTCACCTGACTCTCCATCTTCAATTGGTTCTTGTTTACCAGTTGTATCCTTGAGACGCCATTCTCAGCATTAATAGACGTTGGATAAAGACAGAAATGCAATATAATGCCATCCTTTATTGATAACGTTTCACCCACACAGTGGGCTTTATCAAGTCACAAACACATCTACCTGGGGAGATTATTATATATATGTGTATATAACACACATACATAGTATATGTGTGAAGAGGCAAGTGGTGTATTGAGGCTCACTTCTGGAATAGACTAATGGCAGGTTGTATTAGAGAGGGACTTGCCTAGCTTGGGCCAGTAAGACTGCTGCAGTGCTCTCGTCTCACCACCACCACCACCCTCTCCACTACCACACCACCATACCACCACCACTAGTTTACCTACCTGCCACTTCACCTGGCCTAGCCCTGGCCTCCAGAGTGGAGTGATTTAAGTGGATCTCGACAAGGATTTAGGCCAACGCTCTTAAGTTGTTTTCAATGTAATTAGCATATTTATAACCTGGTGATGGTGTTGATGGTGGTGATGGTGTTGATGGTGATGGTGGTGTGGTGGTGGTGGTGGTGGTGATGGTGGATGGTGATGGTGGTGATGGTGTTGATGGTGTTGATGGTGTTGATGGTGTTGATGGTGTTGGTGTTGTTGATGGTGTTGGTGTTGTTGATGGTGGTGGTGGCGTTGGTGCTGTAGCTGGTGGCGTTGGTACTTTGTGGTGCTGCTGAAATTGGTGGTGCTAGAGTACTAAATCTATACGCCACCGTGGGCACAGTAAGAGAACACTGTATCAACATCCGTGGTCCAGGCTGCTACCAACACACGAAGTTAAGAGGAAAATGAATCAGTCTCTGCTAAATTTCAGATCAACCACGTTGTGATAACTATCTGGAGGGTGTTCCGGGGGTCAACACCCCCGCGGCCCGGTCCATGACCAGGCCTCCCTGTGGATCAGGGCTTGATCATCCAGGCTGTTACTGCTGGCCACACGTAAATTGACGTACGAACCACAGCCCGGCTGGTCACTAACTGACCAGGTGCGATATACCTTTGAGTTTCGAGAGTTTTTCTACTCCCGAAACTCGGCCTTTGACCAGGCTTGTCTGGTGTGTGCCTGGTCAACCAGGCTGGACTACATTTATCACAGCCTGGTTGATCTGGCACCTGAAGATTCTTGTCCAGTTTCCTCTTGAAGGCTTCTACACATGTCGCAGCAGTGTTTGATATCTTCTGGTAAGATGTTGAATAATCTGGGACCACGGATGTTGATACAGTGTTCCCTTATTGTGACCACTGCACCTCTGCTTTTCACAGTTTATTTCCTCCAGTTTTAGCTAAACACACCCATGAAACCCAGGAGCTGTAGCTTAACTTTAAAAGGTTCAAGGGCTACAAATCAACCAAGCTGTGATGGCAGTGGGTCAGCGATGTACTTATGATATGCTTCGAATTTCGAGGGCCAGGAGCTGCAGTAATTAAAACCTTATTCTTTGTAATACACAATTGTCTCGCCACATTATGACTTGACAGGGGTCGTGAACGGATCGAAACGTCATGATGAGGTTCTAGGTGCTGGTTCTAGGTGCTGGTTTTAAGTGACTTGTTCCAACTGTGGTATTGTGGCTTTTAATTAATCAGAGTTTAAGGGGTACGTAATTTCTTCCGTCTTGTAATATGTTCATTTGTCCATAATTACTATCGCATTTGCTTTGTCTGTTTCGTAAGGTGAAGTCCAGGAGCTTTCCTTAATTAAGGAAAGTATAAACGTGGCACAGCTGGGCACAAGTATAAACGTGGCACAGCTGGGCACAAGTATAAACGTGGCACAGCTGGGCACAAGTATAAACGTGGCACAGCTGGGCACAAGTATAAACGTGGCACAGCTGGGCACAAGTATAAACGTGGCACAGCTGGGCCAATATAAACGTGGCACAGCTGGGCACAAGTATAAACGTGGCACAGCTGGGCACAAGTATAAACGTGGCACAGCTGGGCACAAGTATAAACGTGGCACAGCTGGGCACAAGTATAAACGTGGCACAGCTGGGCACAAGTATAAACGTGGCACAGCGGTTTACGCACTGACATGGAGTTTTAAGACTCACTCGCCATGGGTTCAAACCCCATCTGTTCCGTGGTTTGTTTACAATCTTGTTATTACTGCTTCGCGAGTCATAATCCTAATGTTTGTGACGACGTGGCCAGGGCGGGTGGGTCACAGGGCGGGTGGGTCACTTTGTCAGGAAACTAACACACTGGTTGCAATGTAATTCATACATATTCTCAACATACTGCATGATCAAGAATGAGACATGTGCAACATCTGGGTAACTTTATTTATAGACGTTTCAGACGTTTCGGCTATCAGTCCCTCAGGTGAGGGACTGATAGCCGATAAAGCCACTGGTTGTCGAAACGTCTACAAAGATGCCCAGATGCTGCACGTGTCTAATTCTCCAGGACGTCAGCATTTTATATCATTTACGCAGATATTACCTGTTAAAAAATAGTATTGCAAAGCATCAGGTATTTTTTTTTTAATTAGGCTTAATTAAAATCTGTTGGAAGTTTTTGATAAATATTAATCTTCTTAATGCTGAATGTAGTCGCTTAATAAAGATTTTTTTTTTTTTTTGACTCTTATGAAGATCCGCTTAATTTTTCGTTTCTCACTAAAAGTTAATATGATATTTCAGGAAATTTGCGAACGAGATTTTCAGATTTCGAAATAAAAGTCGAAATATATCTTATTCAATTTTTTGATTTTCTAAATAATTTATCACGAAATGTGTAAAATACACCCGTGCTCTAGGTTTGAAGACGACCAGAAGAGGCATTCTCCAGTTGTTGCACGGAATCTAACCATGCCAAGTTTGTTTTGACTATTAGTATATTGGTAAAAGTTGTGGTTTTAAAAATAGGTTAAATACATGAGTAGGTGAGAGTTGGACCTGACTAGTTTGTGCTACTAGGTCAGATGCCGTGCTCCTTTTTTAATGTGACCTGACCTGACTAGGTTGGCTTAAATCGGTAGCAGACTAGGCCTTTGCCTCGCATGGGCCAGTAGGCCTGCTGCAGTGTTCCTTCTTTCTTATGTTCTTATGTAAATTAGCACTTACACTGCCAGACGCTTCTCATAAGACGTATCGAACTTCAGGGATTCAGTTTTCTCCTGAAGCCTTAGAAAGTTATTCTGGGCAAGACAGTGCCACGTCACATGGCAGATTTGGCATCTTCACACACCAACAGTAATAGTTCTGAGTATCTACGATGCACTAGTGTTTAAAATTTGAAGGCGAGCGGAAGAGGCATTCTCAAGTAAACACGCTGAAACCAAAACAAACCGAGAATAAGGTATGCAATCTTGACCAGCGTTCATCTGAACATGACAGTAGTTGCATGAACTTTTCGTAGTTGCCGTTCACCAGTATTAAATATCTGAGGCCGATGAGGCGTTCCCAAGTAACATAATTTCAGGCAAACACTTAGGTCTTAAGAGTACCTATCCAGGGTACCGAGCTACAATGTAGCACACACATTAACTTGTCTCTGGTACCATTGCAACTCTCACTATGCTCGTATATGTCAATTCTTAGTTTTGGGGCCTTTTTATACTTCTCTGTATTCTGAAAGTATGGAATGTCTGTTCATAAAAGTGTGAAATGTAAGCCTGGTAAATGTTGTTCACTCTGGCAGCTTTTGAAGTCAAACTGATACCTAATGGGACTGGTGGTGATTTCCACAGAGCTGGAACAGAACGTTTACGGCCGCTTAGAGCCAGTAAAGCATTTAAATGGCTGGGAACGCCTTGGCCTTGAATATATACTCGAAAAATAAACACATAAGCAGTATAATGTGATCCTTTATTGACAACGTTGTCAATAAAGGATCACATTATACTGCTGTGTTTATTTTTCCATTGTGTCGGTATTTTATACCATTTATTTCCAAATATATACTCACTGGAGCGGACGAGAGGTGCATGATAATATATACCTGGACAGTACTTGAGGGCCTGGTCCCAAATCTGCACACTGTCATAACATACTGGAGTGAGATATATGGGAGGAAGTGTAGAATAAATCTGATGAAAAGCAGGGGTCCAGTGGGCACAATAAGGGAACACTGTATCAACATTCGGGATCCCAGATTATTCAGCATCTTATCTGAAGATATCAGAAACACTGCTGGGACAAATAAGTTTATTCAGGTTAGCATAAATGTTGCATAGATTATCATACATAGGATAAGATTATCATAAATAGGATAAGATTATCATATCTAGGATAACCCAAAAAGTGTAGAAGTCTTCAAGAGGAAAATGGATAAGTATCTTCAAGTGCCAAATCAATCAAGCTGTGATGGATATATGGGGCTGCGGGACATCAGCAACAACAGCCTGGTTGACCAGGCAAACACCAAAACACCCTGACCTATGGCCGGGCTCTGACAGTAGAAAGTCTTGGAACTCATCAAAAGGTAAAGGGAATATGGGGGACATATTGGACATTTTTTTATTTATTTTTTTAGGGGGGGGGGATGGTTTCGGGATGTTTCATGAGAGAGAAACAGCGCCGTATGATCGTTATTGGTTCAGCGCTGAGTTATGATTATAATAATCATCAGAGTGACTATATAATATCTTTGAAGTCACTTAAGACTAACGCTCGCGGAGTCACCACGCAATATGGCTGCCCCATAGTTTTCATTGTGTATGTAATTGAAATTGTAAAATATATTTCTTTATGAAATTTTGTTTTTTAAATGTTATTTGTAAGATTTTCGTTTTGCCCACCAGAACATTTTAATTTCCCACCAGATATTTTAATTGCCCACCAGAACATTTTAATTGCCCACAAGAACATTTTAATTGCCCACCAGAACATTTTAATTGCCCACCAGAACATTTTAATTCCCCCGTGAGGTCGTACTCCCCACGTTGGTAATCTCTGCTCTGCTGTATTAATATAATCTCTACTGTATTAATATAATCTCTGCTCTGCTGTATTAATATAATCTCTGCTCTACTGTATTAATGTAATCTCTGCTCTGCTGTATTAATGTAATCTCTGCTCTACTGTATTAATGTAATATCTGCTCTACTGTATTAATGTAATCTCTGCTCTGCTGTATTAATGTAATCTCTGCTCTGCTGTATTAATGTAATCTCTGCTCTACTGTATTAATGTAATCTCTGCCCTACTGTATTAATGTAATCTCTGCTCTACTGTATTAATGTAATCTCTGCTCTGCTGTATTAATGTAATCTCTGCTCTACTGTATTAATGTAATCTCTGCCCTACTGTATTAATGTAATCTCTGCTCTACTGTATTAATGTAATCTCTGCTTTACTGTATTAATGTAATCTCTGCTCTGCTGTATTAATATAATCTCTGCTCTACTGTATTAATGTAATATCTGCTCTACTGTATTAATGTAATCTCTGCTCTGCTGTATTAATGTAATCTCTACTGTATTAATATAATCTCTGCTCTGCTGTATTAATATAATCTCTGCTCTACTGTATTAATGTAATCTCTGCTCTGCTGTATTAATGTAATCTCTGCTCTACTGTATTAATGTAATATCTGCTCTACTGTATTAATGTAATCTCTGCTCTGCTGTATTAATGTAATCTCTGCTCTGCTGTATTAATGTAATCTCTGCTCTACTGTATTAATGTAATCTCTGCCCTACTGTATTAATGTAATCTCTGCTCTACTGTATTAATGTAATCTCTGCTCTACTGTATTAATGTAATCTCTGCTCTGCTGTATTAATATAATCTCTGCTCTACTGTATTAATGTAATATCTGCTCTACTGTATTAATGTAATCTCTGCTCTGCTGTATTAATGTAATATCTGCTCTACTGTATTAATGTAATCTCTGCTCTACTGTATTAATGTAATATCTGCTCTACTGTATTAATGTAATATCTGCTCTACTGTATTAATGTAATATCTGCTCTACTGTATTAATGTAATATCTGCTCTACTGTATTAATGTAATATCTGCTCTGCTGTATTAATGTAATCTCTGCTCTGCTGTATTAATGTAATTTCTGCTCTACTGTATTAATGTAATATCTGCTCTACTGTATTAATGTAATCTCTGCTCTACTGTATTAATGTAATCTCTGCTCTACTGTATTAATGTAATATCTGCTCTACTGTATTAATGTAATATCTGCTCTGCTGTATTAATGTAATCTCTGATCTGCTGTATTAATGTAATTTCTGCTCTACTGTATTAATGTAATCTCTGCTCTACTGTATTAATGTAATCTCTGCTCTACTGTATTAATGTAATCTCTGCTCTACTGTATTAATGTAATCTCTGCTCTACTGTATTAATGTAATCTCTGCTCTGCTGTATTAATATAATCTCTGCTCTACTGTATTAATGTAATATCTGCTCTACTCTATTAATGTAATCTCTGCTCTACTGTATTAATGTAATCTCTGCTCTACTGTATTAATGTAATCTCTGCTCTACTGTATTAATGTAATCTCTGCTCTACTGTAATAATGTAATCTCTGCTCTACTGTATTAATATAATCATTGTTGAGTTACATTCTGAACTTCGCTACACTTCAGAAACTTATTTTTGTAAGAATTACAATAAAAATTTGTTTTGGCTGTGAGGAGCGCAGCCATATTTTTTTTCCACATGTTTTTAGTCCATAAGTCTTGGACATTGAGCGCCTCGTCTTTCAGTGCTGGTGACTTGATAATGCAAATTACGAGCGGCTTCAAACTTAATGTGCTGGTGTGTTTTAGGACATTGTTCACTCTTAGATGACCAGAGAAAGCCTCTTCAGCTTAGCATCAGAGCTGGTGTTTCTTAGTGAGTGAGTGAGAGTATATACAAGCATGCTTGTGTGTGCGTGTACTTACATCATGCTTGTATGCAAATGATGCCTGTGTTGAAGCACTACCCCCCCTCCCTCCCTACCCTCCCCTCAGTTTACTCATGACCAACCCCTCCCTCCCCTTCAACCCTCTCCCTCTCTCCCCCTACTCCTCCCTACACCATCCTCGACACAGACACACACACAGACACACACACAGACACACACACAGACACACACAGACACACAGACACACGGTGGCCTAGTGGGTAAAGCTCTTGCTTGACGCACGGAGGGGCCGGGTTCAATTCCCGGTGGGGCAGAAACATTTCGAAGTGTTTCCTTACATACACATACACACACACATATATACAACAGGCCTAGTGTCTAATTGACATGTGCCTAGGACAAAATGGTAACTAACACACAGACACACACACAGACACACACACACAGACACTGACACACACAGACACTGACACACACACACACACACTACACACACAGACACACACATACACACACAGACACACACATACACACACAGACACACACATACACACACAGACACACACATACACACACAGACACACACATACACACACAGACACACACATACACACACAGACACACACATACACACACAGACACACACATACACACACAGAGACACACAACACACACAGACACACAGACACACACACACAGACACACACAGACAACACACAGACACACAGACACACACACACACAGACACACACAGACACACACAGACACACAGACAACACACAGACACAGACAGACACACACAGAGACACACGACAGACACACACAGACACACACAGAGACACAGACACACACTAAAAGACAGACACAGACACACACAGACACACACAGACACACACAGACACACACACACCATGGACTCCTAAAACACTACATTAGTGAATTGGTCTGTGGAATGGCCAACATGTCTCATCTCCCTCCGTCCTCCCTACACTTGTCTTCCTCTTCCCTTGTTTCTGTCCTACTCCTTCCTTCCCTCGCCATTCATGTCCTCACAGCCACAACGTTGTGTGAATTGTCAATGAAATTGTAGTTAGTGAAGCAACACCTTTATTGTGTCGGTAAACACTTGTTTGTCCTTGTTGCAACTTAGTCTATTGTTTGTCCTTGTTGCAACTTAGTCTATTGTTTGTCCTTGTTGCAACTTAGTCTATTGTTTGTCCTTGTTGCAACTTAGTCTATTGTTTGTCCTTGTTGCAACTTAGTCTATTGTTTGTCCTTGTTGCAACTTAGTCTATTGTTTGTCCTTGTTGCAACTTAGTCTATTGTTTGTCCTTGTTGCAACTTAGTCTATTGTTTGTCCTTGTTAGAACTACCATTACCATAAATGCTACTACTACTACCACCACTACTACCACCACTACTACCACTAATACTACTACCACCACTACTACTACTACCACCACCACCACTACTACTACCACCACCACCACTACTACTACCACCACCACTACCACTACTACTACCACCACCACTACTACACTACCACTACTACCACCACCACTACCACTACTACCACCACAACTACTACTACCACCACCACCACCACCACTACTACTACCACTACTACCACCACTACTACTACTACCACTACTACCACCACTACTACCACTACTACTACTACCACCACCACTACTACCACTACTACTACCACCACTACTACTACTACCACCACCACCACTACTACTACTACCACTACTACTACCACCACTACTACCACTACTACTACTACCACCACCACTACTACCACTACCACCACTACTACCACTACTACTACTACCACCACCACTACTACCACTACCACCACTACTACTACTACCACCACTACTACCACTACCACCACTACTACCACTACCACCACTACTACTACCACCACCACTACTACTACCACCACTACTACTACTACCACCACTACCAATACCACCACTACTACTACTACCACCACTACCACCACTACTACTACTACCACCACCACCACTACTACTACTACCACCACCACTACTACAACTACTACCATTACCACCACTACCACCACTACTACCACCACCACCACTACTACTACTACCACCACTACTACTACTACCACTACCACCACTCCACCACTACCACCACTCCACTACTACCACTACCACCACTACTACCACCACCACTACTACTACTACCACCACCCCCACCACCACTACCACTACTACTACTACACCACTACTACTACCACCACTACCACTACTACTACCACTACTACTACCACCACCACTACCACCACTACTACTACCACCACCACTACTACCACTACCACTACTACCACCACCACTACCACTACTACTACCAATACTACCACTACTACTACCACCACTACCACTACTACTACCACCATTACTACCACTACTGCTACCACCACTACTACCACCACTACCACTACTACTACCACCATTACTACCACTACTACTACCACCACTACTACTACCACCACTACTACTACCACCACTACTACTACCATCACTACTACTACCACCACTACTACCACCACCACTAC
Organism: Cherax destructor; assembly: GCA_009830355.1. Classification (NCBI taxonomy): domain Eukaryota; kingdom Metazoa; phylum Arthropoda; class Malacostraca; order Decapoda; family Parastacidae; genus Cherax; species Cherax destructor. The sequence goes on from WNWK01016697.1 coordinate 26,387, forward strand.
TACTACTACTACTACCACCACTACTACTACCACTACTACTACTACCACTACTACCATTACCACCACTACCACTACCACCACTACTACCACTACCACAACTACTACCACCACTACTACTACCACCACCATTACTACCACCACCACTACCACTACTACCACCACTATTACCACTACTACTACTACCACCACTCACTCACCACCACTACCACCACATACCACTACTACTACACCACTCCACTCTACTACCACTCCACTCCACCACTACCACTCTACTACCCACTACTACTACTACCACTCTACTACCACTACTCTCCACTACTACTCCACTACTCCACTACCTACTACTACTCACTACTACTACTACTACTACTACTACCACTACTACTACCACTACTACTACTACTACTACTACCACTACTACTACTACCACTACTACCACTACTACTACTACCACTACTACTACCACTACTACTCGTTCTGTTGACTTTATGGTACAGTATCACAGCGGGGTGTACCCACCTAATTGTGGTTGCTGGGGTCGATTCACAGCTCCTAGCTCGGCCTCTTCGCTGGTCGCTATTAGGTCCACTCCCTGCTCCTTGAGCTTTGTCGTACCTTTTCTTAAAGCTATGTATGGATCCTGCCTCCACTACACCCTCCAGACTATTCCACTTTGTTTCAACTCTGTGACTGAATAAATAACATTCTGTGACTCATCTGAGTCTTCAACTTCCAGCTGTGTCCCCTTGTCGGTGTCCCATCTCTGGAACATCCTGTCTGTCCACCTTGTTGCTGTGTCACATCTCTGGAACATCCTGTCTCTGTCCACCTTGTTGCTGTGTCCCATCTCTGGAACATTGTCTCTGTCCACCTTGTTGCTGTGTCACATCTCTGGAACATCCTGTCTCTGTCCACCTTGTTGCTGTGTCCCATCTCTGGAACATCCTGTCTCTGTCCACCTTGTTGCTGTGTCACATCTCTGGAACATCCTGTCTCTGTCCACCTTGTTGCTGTGTCCCATCTCTGGAACATCCTGTCTCTGTCCACCTTGTCGCTGTGTCCCATCTCTGAAACATCCTGTCTCTGTCCACCTTGTTGCTGTGTCACATCTCTGAAACATCCTGTCTCTGTCCACCTTGTTGCTGTGTCCCATCTCTGGAACATCCTGTCTCTGTCCACCTTGTTGCTGTGTCCCATCTCTGGAACATCCTGTCTCTGTCCACCTTGTTGCTGTGTCCCATCTCTGGAACATCCTGTCTCTGTCCACCTTGTTGCTGTGTCCCATCTCTGGAACATCCTGTCTCTGTCCACCTTGTTGCTGTGTCCCATCTCTGGAACATCCTGTCTCTGTCCACCTTGTTGCTGTGTCCCATCTCTGGAACATCCTGTCTGTCCACCTTGTTGCTGTGTCACATCTCTGGAACATCCTGTCTCTGTCCACCTTGTTGCTGTGTCACATCTCTGGAACATCCTGTCTCTGTCCACCTTGTTGCTGTGTCACATCTCTGGAACATCCTGTCTCTGTCCACCTTGTTGCTGTGTCACATCTCTGGAACATCCTGTCTCTGTCCACCTTGTTGCTGTGTCCCATCTCTGGAACATCCTGTCTCTGTCCACCTTGTTGCTGTGTCACATCTCTGGAACATCCTGTCTGTCCACCTTGTTGCTGTGTCACATCTCTGAACATCCTGTCTCTGTCCACCTTGTTGCTGTGTCACATCTCTGGAACATCCTGTCTCTGTCCACCTTGTTGCTGTGTCCCATCTCTGGAACATCCTGTCTCTGTCCACCTTGTTGCTGTGTCCCATCTCTGGAACATCCTGTCTCTGTCCACCTTGTTGCTGTGTCCATCTCTGGAACATCCTGTCTCTGTCCACCTTGTTGCTGTGTCCCATCTCTGGAACATCCTGTCTCTGTCCACCTTGTTGCTGTGTCCCATCTCTGGAACATCCTGTCTCTGTCCACCTTGTTGCTGTGTCCCATCTCTGGAACATCCTGTCTCTGTCCACCCTGTTGCTGTGTCCCATCTCTGGAACATCCTGTCTCTGTCCACCTTGTCAATTCCTCTCAGTATTTTGTGTTATGTCCCCCCCCTCTCTCCTGTCCTCCTGTGCCGTCAGGTCCATTTCCCTTAACCTCGAAACCAGTCAAGGTATATCACAGGTATGCTCACGCAGGAGGCCTCTCACCTAGGCACTAAGATGATCAGCAGGAGTATATTTAGGTATTCTTTATTTGCAGAGTAATAAATAGCGACATACCCCGTGTTATACTCTTTCCTCTACGTATATCCCTCTAGCAGGTATACTCCTTCCTCCAGCAAGTATACTCCTTCCTCCAGCAGGTATACCTCTCTAGTACCCACGATAACATTTCTCATCTCTCGCCACAGATGAGGAATTAGGAACCACTAATTAGGAATTAATTAAGAATTCTGTAAAATCTGTGATCTTATCTGCAGATTACTACCCTCCTCCCACCCCCCTTACTTACCCCCTTCCTTCCTCCCGTGTACAACCCCTGTACTAACTCCCTCCCGCGCTTGTTCTACCTCTTACTAAACCCCTTCCCTGTACCCTCCCAACCCGCTCCCTTGTACTACCCAACTCAGTCGAATTACCCTTCCCCACCCTCATTTTACCCTCCCTTCCTATCCCCTCTCCACCTATTACCACCTCTCCTACTACCCTCGCCTTATACCCCTCCCTCCGACCCCTTCCCGTCCTAACCCTTCCCTCCTGCCCGATCCAAAACCCTTCCCACCCTCCTACCCCTTAAGATCCCATCCATTCCTTCCAATCCCCTTGTATCCCTCTTCCTTATTCCGACTCCTCTCTCTCATCACTCCTATCTCCTGTCATTCTTACGCCCACTCATGTCTTCCACTTCTGTCCCTCAAATCCTCCCTCTCTGCCCCTCCCCCTTCGTCTCCTCCCCTCCTCCCCTTCCTCTCACTGATGCATTTGCGCACACCACTGACCATTTGTTTTGTTGATGTAATTGAGAGTGTGGGTGTCACCCACATGCCAGTATCAGTATGGGTGTCACCCACATGCCAGTGTGTCAGTATGGGTGTCACCCACATGCCAGTGTGTCAGTATGGGTGTCACCCACATGCCAGTGTGTCAGTATGGGTGTCACCCACATGCCAGTGTGTCAGTATGGGTGTCACCCACCTGCCAGTACTCCCCAATTTGTGGTTGCAGGGGTCGATTCATAGCTCCTGGCCCCGCCTCTTCACTGATTGCTACTAGGTCCTCTCTCTCCCTGCTCCATGAGCTTTTTCAAACCTCGTCTTAAAACTATGTATGGTTCCTGCCTCCACTACGTCGCTTTCTAGGCTTTTCCACTTCCTGACAACTCTATGACTGAAGAAATACTTCCTAACATCCCTTTGACTCATAGGAGTCTTCAACTTCCAACTGTGACCCCTTGTTTCTGTGTCCCTTCTCTGGAACATCTTGTCTCTGTCCACCTTATCTATTCCTCGCAGTGTTTTATATGTCGTTATCATGTTTCCCCTAACCCTCCTGTCCTCTAGTGTCGTCAGGCCGATTTCCCTTAACATTTCTTCGTAGGACAATCCTCTTAGCTCTGGGACTAGTCTTGTTGCAAACCTTTGCACTTTCTCTAATTTCTTGACGTGCTTGACCAGGTGTGGGTTCCAAACTGGTGCTGCATACTCCAGTATGGGCCTGACGTATATGGTGTACAGAGTCTTGAATGATTCCTTAGTCAGGTATTGGAACGCTATTCTTAGGTTTGCCAGCCGCCCGTATGCTGCAGTAGTTATATGATTGATGTGTGCCTCAGGAGATGTGCTCGGTATTATACTCACCCCAGGATCTTTTTCCTTGAGTGAGGTTTGCAGTTTTTGGCCACCTAGACTATACTCTGTCTGCGGTCTTCTTTGCCCTTCCCCGATCTTCATGACTTTATATTTGGCAGGGTTAAATTCAAGGAGCCAGTTACTGGACCAGGCTTGTAGCCTGTCCAGGTCTCTTTGTAGTCCTACCTGATCCTCGACTGATTTAATTCTTCTCATTAACTTCACATCATCTGCAAACAGGGACACTTCTGAGTATCCCTTCCGTTATGTCATTCACATATACCAAAAACAGTACAGGTCCTAGGACTGACCCCTGTGGAACCCCACTCGTCACAGGTGCCCACTATGACACCTCGTCACGTACCATGACTCGCTGCTGCCTCCCTGTCAGATATTCTCTGATCCATTGCAGTGCCTTCCCTGTTACGTGTGCCTGATCCTCTAGCTTTTGCATTAACCTCTTGTGAGGAACTGTGTCGAACGCCTTCTTGCAGTCCAAGAAAATGCAGTCTATCCACCCCTCTCTCTCATGTCTTACTTCTGTTACCTTGTCATAAAACTCCAGTAGGTTTGTGACAGGATTTTCCTTACCTGAAACCGTGCTGGTTGTCGTTTATAAGCCAGTGTGGGTGGTACCCACCTGCCAGTGTGGGTGGTACCCACCTGCCAATGTGGGTGGCACCCACCTGCCAGTGTGGGTGGCACCCACCTGCCAGTGTGGGTGGCACTGAGGTGTCAGCTGTTATTTAATAGCAGTTTCGTATGTCAGAAAATTAGTGGGGGGGAATGGCTTCTCTTGTGGGGTTAGAGGGTGGGGGGGGGGTGAGAGAGAGGAACACATCTTGTGTGGTGGTACTGTCGTCTTGTGTACTGTGGTGGTACTGTCGTCTTGTATACTGTGGTGGTACTGTCGTCTTGTGTACTGTGGTGGTACTGTCGTCTTGTGTACTGTGGTGGTACTGTCGTCTTGTATACTGTGGTGGTACTGTCGTCTTGTGTACTGTGGTGGTACTGTCGTCTTGTATACTGTGGTGGTACTGTCGTCTTGTGTACTGTGGTGGTACTGTCGTCTTGTGTACTGTGGTGGTACTGTCGTCTTGTATACTGTGGTGGTACTGTCGTCTTGTGTACTGTGGTGGTACTGTCGTCTTGTGTACTGTGGTGGTACTGTCGTCTTGTATACTGTGGTGGTACTGTCGTCTTGTGTACTGTGGTGGTACTGTCGTCTTGTGTACTGTGGTGGTACTGTCGTCTTGTATACTGTGGTGGTACTGTCGTCTTGTGTACTGTGGTGGTACTGTCGTCTTGTATACTGTGGTGGTACTGTCGTCTTGTGTACTGTGGTGGTACTGTCGTCTTGTGTACTGTGGTGGTACTGTCGTCTTGTGTACTGTGGTGGTACTGTCGTCTTGTGTACTGTGGTGGTACTGTCGTCTTGTGTACTGTGGTGGTACTGTCGTCTTGTGTACTGTGGTGGTACTGTCGTCTTGTGTACTGTGGTGGTACTGTCGTCTTGTGTACTGTGGTGGTACTGTCGTCTTGTGTACTGTGGTGGTACTGTCGTCTTGTGTACTGTGGTGGTACTGTCGTCTTGTATACTGTGGTGGTACTGTCGTCTTGGCATACATTGGCAGGGTTTGAGGCTCTTCATGAAACATTGTTTAATTGTCTATCTTTAGACTGATGAGTGGTCGCTGAACACAGTGTAAATTGAGATCGGTACTCTCTTTCTTTGTTGTCATCTGTGTAGGATCCGTCTTGTCTGAGCAGAGGCCCTAACTGAAGTCGTTTTTCTGTGTTGGTAGTAAACAAGGTTGGTCTACTGGTGTCTTCAAATCAATTAAATTGTGGTAGGATGTTGTCTCTAGGTAACGTGGTGGTACTGTCGTCTTGTGTACTGTGGTGGTACTGTCGTCTTGTGTACTGTGGTGGTACTGTCGTCTTGTGTACTGTGGTGGTACTGTCGTCTTGTGTACTGTGGTGGTACTGTCGTCTTGTGTACTGTGGTGGTACTGTCGTCTTGTGTACTGTGGTGGTACTGTCGTCTTGTGTACTGTGGTGGTACTGTCGTCTTGTATACTGTGGTGGTACTGTCGTCTTGTGTACTGTGGTGGTACTGTCGTCTTGTATACTGTGGTGGTACTGTCGTCTTGTGTACTGTGGTGGTACTGTCGTCTTGTGTACTGTGGTGGTACTGTCGTCTTGTGTACTGTGGTGGTACTGTCGTCTTGTGTACTGTGGTGGTACTGTCGTCTTGTGTACTGTGGTGGTACTGTCGTCTTGTGTACTGTGGTGGTACTGTCGTCTTGTGTACTGTGGTGGTACTGTCGTCTTGGCATACATTGGCAGGGTTTTGAGGCTCATTCATGAAAACATTGTTTAATTGTCTATCTTTAGAGTGATGAGTGGCTCGCTGAACACAGTGTCATATTGAGATTCCGGTATCTCTCTCATTTCTTTGTTGTCATCTGTGTAGGATCCGTCTTGTCTGAGCAGAGGCCCTATACTAGAAGTCGTTTTTGCCTTGTTTTTGGGTTAAGTAAACAAAGGTTGGTCTACGGATTCTCTTCAAATCAATTAAATTGGGTAGGATGTTGTACTCTAGGTAACGTGTGTAATAAAGTTTGTTTTTAAGCAACAATCATGGGAAAGACAGTTGATTCATGACAAGTGAAATCGTAATAACGAGACTACAGGTAAATCAGGGAACAGGTGGTGTTCGAACCCATGTGAAGAGAATACTAAAACTGGCCTGAGACTTTCAGGACTCGCCATGAGTTCAAATCCCACCCGTTCTCTGATTTAATTGTTGATTTTCGTTTCTTCTAGAACGCTTTGAGTTTGGTAATGAAGGAGGGCCTGATTTCGTGATATTTTTTCATCGACAAGACCCGAGTTGCACCTTCGTTGAAGGCGGCACCGCGTTGAACGCTCGTTGAAGGCGGCACTGCGTTGAACGATCGTTGAAGGCGGCACCGCGTTGAACGTTCGTTGAAGGCGGCACCGCGTTGAACGCTCGTTGAAGGCAGCACCGCGTTGAACGCTCGTTGAAGGCGGCACCGCGTTGAACGCTCGTTGAAGGCGGCACCGCGTTGAACGCTCGTTGAAGGCGGCACCGCGTTGAACGCTCGTTGAAGGCGGCACCGCGTTGAACGCTCGTTGAAGGCGGCACCGCGTTGAACGCTCGTTGAAGGCGGCACCGCGTTGAACGCTCGTTGAAGGCGGCACCGCGTTGAACGCTCGTTGAAGGCGGCACCGCGTTGAACGTTCGTTGAAGGCGGCACCGCGTTGAACGTTCGTTGGAGGCGGCACCGCGTTGAACGTTCGTTGGAGGCGGCACCGCGTTGAACGCTCGTTGAAGGCGGCACCGCGTTGAACGCTCGTTGTAGGCGGCACCGCGTTGAACGTTCGTTGGAGGCGGCACCGCGTTGAACGTTCGTTGGAGGCGGCACCGCGTTGAACGTTCGTTGGAGGCGGCACCGCGTTGAACGTTCGTTGGAGGCGGCACCGCGTTGAACGTTCGTTGGAGGCGGCACCGCGTGAACGTTCGTTGGAGGCGGCACCGCGTTGAACGTTCGTTGGAGGCGGCACCGCGTTGAACGTTCGTTGGAGGCGGCACCGCGTTGAACGTTCGTTGGAGGCGGCACCGCGTTGAACGTTCGTTGGAGGCGGCACCGCGTTGAACGTTCGTTGGAGGCGGCACCGCGTCGAACGTTCGTTGGAGGCGGCACCGCGTCGAACGTTCGTTGAAGGCGGCACCGCGTCGAACGTTCGTTGAGGCGGCACCGCGTCGAACGTCGTTGAAGGCGGCACCGCGTCTGAACGTTCGTTGAAGGCGGCACCGCGTTGAACGTTCGTTGAAGGGCACCGCGTCGAACGCTTCGTTGAAGGCGGCACCGCGTTGAACGTTCGTTGGAGGCGGCACCGCGTCGAACGTTCGTTGAAGGCGGCACCGCGTCGAACGTTCGTTGAAGGCGGCACCGCGTCGAACGTTCGTTGAAGGCGGCACCGCGTCGAACGTTCGTTGAAGGCGGCACCGCGTCGAACGCTCGTTGAAGGCGGCACCGCGTCGAACGTTCGTTGAAGGCGGCACCGCGTCGAACGTTCGTTGAAGGCGGCACCGCGTCGAACGCTCGTTGAATTCAGCGTCATGTCTATCAGTTGTCGTAACAATGTCTACAACTTGCTACGACAGTGACAATTTGTAGACAGTAAGCATTTACAAGTTGTGTGGTAATGTAATTCCAGTGTAATGGTGCAATTTGTCCACAATGTAATAGTGTAATTTTCCAGCCAAGAGTGTAATTAAGGTTACCTTAAGACTGCACACATCCACCAACAGGTAAAGGAATTGTGGGAGCTTAATTGGTCGTTACTCCGTGTGTAGTCATGGGGGAGATAATGGGGAGAGAGGTAGAGGGAAGGTTGAAGGGGAGATGATGGGAGAAGGGAGGCTGAAGGGGAGATGATGGGAGAAGGGAGGCTGAAGGGGAGATGATGGGAGAAGGGAGGCTGAAGGGGAGATGATGGGAGAAGGGAGGCTGAAGGGGAGATGATGGGAGAAAGGAGGCTGAAGGGGAGATGATGGGAGAAGGGAGGCTGAAGGGGAGATGATGGGAGAAGGGAGGCTGAAGGGGAGATGATGGGAGAGAGGGGTGGCTGATGGGGAGATGATGGGAGAGAGGGTGGCTGATGGGGAGATGATGGGAGAAGGGAGGCTGAAGGGGAGATGGGAGAAGGGAGGCTGAAGGGGAGATGATGGGAGAAGGGAGGCTGAAGGGGAAATGATGGGAGAAGAGGAGGCTGAAGGGGAGATAATGGAGAAGGGAGGCTGAAGGGGAGATGATGGGAGAAGGGAAGGCTGAAGGGGAGATGATGGGAGAAGGGAGGCTGAAGGGGAGATGATGGGAGAAGGGAGATGATGGGAGAAGGGAGGCTGAAGGGGAGATGGAAGAAGGGAGGCTGAAGGGGAGATGATGGGAGAAGGGAGGCTGAAGGGGAGATGATGGGAGAAGGGAGGCTGAAGGGGAGATGATGGGAGACGGGAGGCTGAAGGGAGATGATGGGAGAAGGGAGGCTGAAGGGGAGATGATGGGAGAAGGGAGGCTGAAGGGGAGATGATGGAAGGGAGGCTGAAGGGGAGATGGGAGAAGGGAGGCTGAAGGGGAGATGATGGGAGAAGGAAGGCTGAAGGGGAGATGATGGGAGAAGGGAGGCTGAAGGAGATGATGGGAGAGGGGTGGCTGATGGGGAGAGGAGGAGAGGCTGATGGGAGAGATGGGGAGAGGGGAGGCTGAAGAGGATGTTGGGAAAGGGGAGGTTGATGGGGAGAGGGGAGGTTGAGGGGGAGATGATGGGGAGAGGGGAGGTTGAGTGTGAGATGATGGGGAGAGGGGAGGTTGAGGGGGAGATGATGGGGAGAGGGGATACTGAGAGAGGCTTTAGAGGAAGAATATCTTCGGCTCTTGATCCACGGAATTGGAGCCATCCTCTTCTTCCTCGGATAAAAGGGGATTTGATCCCATTTTTAAGAATCAACCAGGCGATGATGGATATGTGAGCCGGTGAACCACCAGCAGCAACAGCCTGGTTGACCACGCACCAGATGAGCCTGGACCAGGACTGGGCTGCTGGAGCAGGTGAACTCTGGAAACCCAGAGTTTAGCGTTTACCATTCTACTACTACCACCACCACTACGACTACTACCACCACTACGACTACTACTGCTGCTACGACTACCACTACGACTACTACCACCATCACTACGACTACTACCACTACTACTACTACCACTACTACTGCTACTACTGTCGTGTGGGGTTCGATTGATGGATTTGGTAATAAACACAAACGTAGCTTGGCTTGGTAGCTTATATATTAGTGGGAAAAAAATGGAGAGCACTCCGGCCTGACCTGTCGTCTCTTATATCCTCTGAACTGAGGCCCAGTGAGCGAGAGATGCTCACGGCATTCAAAGGGTGACCTATGACATAGCTAGGTCAGCAGAAAGACTAGTAACGGACAGTGATCACATGAAAGGCTTGTGACTCACTAACGGTTGGTAAAGATACAAAATACTACTACTGACAGCTTGGCCATGTTACGTATGGCATCCTGACATACAGCTAATACAAACTAGAGGCGACAGGCGTACGGCTCTGGGCTGATTCTATACAATGTCAAAGTACACAACAGTTGAACATTATAACTGTACATAAGGATATTATTGGGATGGAAATTAATGTAATGGATCTTATTGTAATGCATTACAAGGTATGATATATCACAATTCATAGGAATTAATAGGCTCAATGGTGGAATAGTACAATAAAAGATATATAAAAAAAATGATCGATCGATCTGTATTCATGTGATCTACGGATTCTGAGGAAATATATTTACAAAGAAGGAAGTGTTTAACAGAAAAGGCAGACTTGGTGCACTCAAATCTTAGTGTTAAATCTCAGAATTCGGAGAGAACGTGAACACAAAAAAAAATTCTTGAATAATACTAAGTTGATATTGTAGCAGAAAGTTGAAATACAATTTAAACTGTATTATTCATCTATACAGGTTATTTACATTTAACCCAAACTCTGCTAGTGTGAGATTGACATGTGCAAAATTATCATCATCTCTGGGAGGATCAAACTGTTGCAATGGGTAACTCAATTTGTGGTTGAGGAGGATCTAAATTGGTATTTACAAATGATACTTGAGGATTTCTCAATACTTGTCATGTACGCAGAGAATAACGACATTCAGGTTGATCGTCTGACTGATTATTAGAGGTAGAGGGTACAGCATCAGGAGGATTGTCAGTCTATCTCATTTGTCTGGTTGTCAGGGACCTCGTCCTCATCGCATACTAACTTAATGTGATCTAAATGCGATTCTTTATACTGACCCGTACTGATTTCTCTAACCTTATACTTATTTACATTAATATGTTCAACTACTCGATAAGGACCAACAAACTTTTGGTCGAGCTTAGGCATTGCGGACGTTTTGTTAAAGTTAGTCAGCATAACTCTCGAACCTACTTTAACTTTGGTCGGTTTTGCTCGAGTATTAGTGACTCTTTTAAATTTTGCTGTTGATTTATGAAGTGTTTCAAGGATCCTTCTGAAAACACGTTGAGCTTGGCTGGTACAAGTTGCTATGAAATCATCAGGATTGTAATTTGGTTTCGGATTAGAATATAACAATTCATAAGGTAAACGCTTATTGACACCGTACAACACATAATGTGGAGTGTCACCTATAGAAGCATTGTAAGCAGAATTTATTGCAAACTGAACATCAGGTATAACTTCATCCCAGGTTGCACTATTGGGATTGATAGTGGCTCTCAAGACATCAAGTACTTTCTTATTAGTTATTTCTGCTAAACCATTACTGGCAGGATGGTGAGGAACAATGGTCGATTTAAAGATCTTGTACAAACTACATAAATTTTCAAGAATCTCATTACAGAATTCACCTCCATTATCTGTTACTAGGGACTTAGGAGTTGTATGTCTGCAGATTATACATTCTTTAAACGCTTTAGCTACTGTCTCAGCAGTCTTATCTGCAATAGGAACTAACTCACAATATCTGGTGAAATGATCTACCATAACACACAAATGTTTGTTGCCCTGGAGGGAACATTGTAAATTAGTTAACAGATCTAGCGCAACACTTTCCCATGGTTCGCTAGTAGTTGGATACACCTGGATTGGATTAGAACCAGTAACATTACCTTTATGTTGCATGCAGACACTACATTTCTTAACATACTCGGTAATATCAGTTGCCATACGAGGCCAAAAGTATTTCAATCTGACTTGTTTTACAGAACGATCCATACCAGGGTGTGCAACACCTGGTACATCGTGAACTAACTGTAAGGCTACATTCACTAGTGACTGTGGAATTACTAACTGGTAGACCCTTCTACTAGGAGTACCCAGCTCGGCTGTTCGATACAGTAATTCTTGGTTCATGACAAAGTCTGATGGGTGCTGGTGGCTTCACAGTCAGAATAAGATCTTCCTGGAGCAGGAATCGAATCACACCAGACCAAATGGGATCTGTTCTTTGAGCGTTCTTTACGTCCTCTGCACTAAATGGAGGATCTGCAGTTACTATACTAACATGTCGCGATAACATCTGCAGCTACATTTGACTTGCCAGGTAAATGTTCACAGGTAGGGTTGAACTCTTGGATAGTCAAGGACCATCTGGCTAGTCTTCCAGTAGGTTTATTCTGGAATAAAGATATCAGTGGGGCATGGTCTGTCAAGACATGGACAGAGTACTGATTTATGTCTCGGAAGTGCTTTAAAGACCATACTATCGCTAAGGCTTCTTGCTCAGTTACTGTATAATTACGTTCAGCCTTTGTGAGGACTCGGCTAACAAATGCAACTACATTGTACTTGTTATCGGTCTTCTGAGGTAGTATTGGCACCTATGCCAATCGAACTAGCATCAGTTGTTAGGTAGAAAGGCTTAGAAAAATCTGGAAATTTCAAAATTGGAGCATATGTTAGCTTTTCTTTGAGAGTTTGGAATGCTCTTACTTGATGGAAGGTCCAAACAAATGGAGCATATTTCTTTAGCAGCTCAGTATATAAGAAAAATTAGCAATGAAAGATCTATTAAAACCTGCTAAGCCCACAAAGGATCTTACGGCATCAGCAGTTTTGAGAGATGGAAAATTTAATACTGCAGTTACTTTACTTTGGTCAGTCGTAACCCCTCTATGAGTGACTACGTGACCAAGAAACTTGATTTCTGATCTGAAAAATTGACATTTAGACAGTTTGATCTTTAAATTGGCTTCTTCAAGCTTAGCAAGTACCACATCAAGTCTTTTCAAGTGTGTATCCACGTCTTCTGACATGACAATCACATCATCTAAGTACACCATGAGTGCGTTACCTATAAAGCCTCTAAAGATATTGGTCATGAGCCTCAAGAATGTGATAGGTGAAGAGCATAAACCGAAAGCCATACAGAGGAAGTGATAATGACCTGTTGGAGTGGATAATGTGGTTACCTCTTGGTTGTCCTCGTGAAGAGGGACTTGCCAAAACCCTTGTAGCAAATCTAGGGTTGAGAAGACTTTATCTCCTATATTACGTAAAAGGTTACAAGTTCAGGAAGTGGGAAGCGATCTGGAATTGTTTTCGCATTTAACTTCCTAAAATCAATCACTGAGCGCCAAGTACCGTCCTAGGAATTAGGCCCCAAAAAGGGGTTTATAGAACTACATCTAATTTATATCTACAGTTTGTTTATATATTGCTTTCTAATTTGGAAGATTTCCTTATGCTAGTTAATATTATACCTGCCAGGGATGAGACCAGGAACTGAAGACGTCGACTCAACGCTGAGAGACTGATTACCTAACACTCCTACTCAACTTCTACCTTTTTCTTTATTGGACCGAAGAAGCCACTGGCTGGCGAAAATTTTCCAGAATAAAGATACCGAAATGTTGCACAAGTGTCTTGTTTTTCAACATTGGGTTTCAAAAAAAATGTTGCCACGTCAGAGATGCTTTGAGAATAATAGTGGCGAAGGAAATCATAGAAGCTAAATGGAACGGTAGTGGCAGGAGTGTGTACTCACCTAGTTTTGGTTGCAGGGGTCGAGTCACAGCTCCTGGCCCCGCTTTTTCACTGTCCGCTACTAGAGAGCGATACATTATAATATATACCTGGAAAGTACTCGAGGGTCTGGTCCCAAATCTGCACACTGCCATAACATACTGGAGTGAGAGATATGGGAGGAAGTGTAAAATAAACCCAGTGAGGAGCAGGGGTTCGGTGGGGACAATAAGGGAACACTGTATCAACATCCGGGGTCCCAGACTGTTCAACATCTTACCAGAAGATATCAGAAACACTGCTGGAACAAGTGTAGAAGCCTTCAAGAGGAAACTGGACAAGTATCTTCATGTGCCAGATCAACTAGGCTGTGACGGATATGTGGGACAGTGGGCCTCCAACAGCCTAGTTGACTAGGCAAGCACCAGACGAGCCTGGCCCATGGCCGGGCTCAGAGAGTAGAGAAACTCTCTAAACTCTTCAAAGGTATACTAGGTAACTCTTCCTGCTCCATGAGCTTTATCATACCTCTTCTTCAAGCAGTGTATGGATCCTGCCTCCACTACATCACTTTCCAGACTATTCCACTTCCTGACTACTCTGTGTATGTGACTTGAAAAGTGTGACTGGGAAGACTGATCTATTAGGCCTGGTCTGAGACCAAACCAGACCATTGGGAAAACCATCCCCAGACCCACCAATAATATCATCCACCTGTAATATCATCTAAGTAATGGGGGAACTGCGATAATTTGGTCTTCCAATAGACCATGTTATCCGTTAATTGGGGCTTGTATAGAATGTCTTTCCTGGTAATTGGAGCATGGAGTAAGGTATGCTCTTCCGTAATTGGGACTCGTTAGTTGCAAGAATGAAATTGGCCGCAGTATCAGGTAGTCAAGGGCCCAGCAGTGCGGTAATTGGCGTGGAGCTTACGTAGAGGAGGCGTGGAGCTTACGTTGAGGAGGCGTGGAGCTTACGTAGAGGAGGCGTGGAGCTTACGTAAAGGAGGAGACGGAAGCTTCACCTTGGAATAAGTAGCAGCATCAATAACAGAAGCAATGAAAACAGCAGTAACAGCAGCAGCAGCAGCAATAACAGAAGCAGTGGAAACAGCAGCAGCAACAATAACAGCAGCAGTGGAAACAGCAGCAGAATAAGCAGAAGCAGCAGCATCAATAACAAGGAATGAAAACAGCAGCATCAGGATCAATAACAAAAGCAGTGGTAAAAGCAGCAGCAGCAGCATCGGCAGCAGCAGTATCATCAGTATCAATAACAGAAGCATTGAAAACAGCAGTAGTATCATTATCAATAACGGAAGCAATGAAAACAGCAGCATCAACAACAGCAACAACAAAAGTGACATCAACAACAGCAACAACAAAAGTGACATCAACAACAGCAACAACAAAAGTGACATCAACAACAACAAAAGTGACATCAACAACAACAACAAAAGTGACATCAACAAACAGCAACAACAAAAGTGACATCAACAACAGCAACAACAAAAGTGACATCAGCAACAACAAAAGTGACATCAACAACAAAAGTGACATCAACAACAGCAACAACAAAATTGCATCAACAACAGCAACAATAAAATTGACATCAACAACAGCAACAAAAGTGACAACAAAAGTGACAACAACAAAAGTGACAACAACAGCAACAACAAAAGTGACAGCAACAGCAACAACAAAAGTGACATAACAACAGCAACAACAAAAGTGACATAACAACAGCAACAACAAAAGTGACATAACAACAGCAACAGCCAAAGTGACACAACTACAGCAACAACAAAAGTGACATCAACAACAAAAGTGACATCAACAACAAAAGTGACATCAACAACAAAAGTGACATCAACAACAAAAGTGACATCAACAACAAAAGTGACATCAACAACAAAAGTGACATCAACAACAAAAGTGACATCAACAACAAAAGTGACATCAACAACAAAAGTGACATCAACAACAAAAGTGACGTCAACAACAAAAGTGACGTCAACAACAAAAGTGACGTCAACAACAAAAGTGACGTCAACAACAAAAGTGACGTCAACAACAAAAGTGACGTCAACAACAAAAGTGACGTCAACAACAAAAGTGACGTCAACAACAAAAGTGACGTCAACAACAAAAGTGACGTCAACAACAAAAGTGACGTCAACAACAAAAGTGACGTCAACAACAAAAGTGACGTCAACAAAAAAGTGACGTCAACAAAAAAGTGACGTCAACAACAAAAGTGACGTCAACAAAAAAGTGACGTCAACAACAAAAGTGACGTCAACAACAAAAGTGACGGCAGCAAAAATGACAGCAACAACAGCAGTAGAAGCAACAGCACTAACAACCACAGCAACAGGAACAATAACATCAATATCAGCAGCAGTATCAACAGCTGAAACAGCAGCAACAATAAAAGCAGTAGCAGCAAAATCATGATCAGTCCGAGGGCAGTAATAACAGCAGTAGAACCACCACCAGTAGTAACAGCATATGCAGCACCAGCAACAACAGTATATGCAACAACAGTATATGCAACAGGAAAACCGGTATACACAGTAGCAACAGCAGCAAGAACAGTATTGCTGCAGCAGCAATATTAGCAACAGCAAAGGCATCACCAACAATAGCAAATGCACCGGCAACAATAGCACAGGCAGCAGCAGTAGCAGCAATAACAACAACAACAAAAACAGAAGCGATAAGACTCCCAAGAACAGCAGTATCTGAGATCAGGATAAAAATCATACTTATATCTGATTGGTAAATCTTACGAGAAAGAGTAAGGCCAACCCCTTATTCCATGTCTTCTCATCCCCTCACCTCTCCCCTCACTCCTTTTCTCTTCTCTCCTCCCCCTCACCCCATACCTTTCCTCCCTTCCTCTCTCCTCATCCCTCTCCTCCCCATCACCCTATCCCTCTCTTTTCTTAGTACTCAAGTGAGTCCCTCTTGAAATTCTTTTCGTTGGCGGATCTTGAGTACAAGTGTAAGGCTCTTGTGAATCTCTTGTGTGTAGGCACCGAGTTGTTTGCGGGGGTCGATACTCAGCTCCTGGCCCCGTTTCGTAGACTATTTTGACAGGTAACGCCTGTTTTTTTTTTCTCTTGGGGTCTCATGCTCACTCCTGGAGCTGTGTATTGAGTTTGCCTCCACCACTGCCTCATCCAGGTCATTCCACTTGTCAACCATCCTGTGACTACAAAAATACTTCCGTGTACCCATATGGATTATCTGTGTCTTCAACTTCTAGCTGTGTTTAATGATCTTGATAATTAATTCATACAGTCTATCCATACCTCTTATCATTTCTTCTTAAGATTGTGTATATCGTAATCACGAGAATAGTGCAATTATATGATACCCTTATTGACTATGTTTCGCCCACGCAGTGATGTTTACCAATTCAAAAACAGATAAATCTGGTATGGTAGGGCGAGATTATGAAGTGAGCATTGGTGAGGTGAAGTTCAAGGGTGCAGTGGTCACAATAAGGGAACACTGTATCAACATCCGTGGCCCCAGACTATTCAACATCTTACCAGAAGATAAGAACATAAGAATGGAGGAACACTGCAGAAGGCCTACTGGCCCATACAAGGCAGGTCCTTCACAATCCATCCCACTAACAGAATAATTGCCCAACTTAATTTTCAATTCTACCCAAGAAATAAGTTTTGCAGATTCTATTAACTCAAGTGGAGTCCCACTTAAACCCAAACCCCCTCTCACTCTGTATTTACCCAAACCCCAAATTTGAAACTACCCAAGGTCCTAGCTTCAATGACCCTACTAGGCAGACTGTTCCCCCTATCAACTACCCTATTTCCAAACCAATATTTTCCTATATCCTTTCTAAATCTAAACTTACCCAAAATTTTAAATTTCCATTATTGGGGGCTCTCTTGGAGAGATACCCCCAAGACCTTATTTATATCCCCTTTTTTAATACCCATTTTCCACTTGTATACCTCGATCATGTCTCCCCCCATTCTACGTCTTACAAGTGAATGTAATTTAAGGGTCTTCAATCTTTCTTCGTAAGGAAGATTTCTAATGCTATGTAAATTTAGTCATTCTACGCTGAATGTTTTCTAACGAATTTATGTCCATTCTGTAATATGGAGACCAGAACTGAGCTGCGTAATCTAGGTGAGGCCTTACTAATGATGTATAAAGCTGTAATATAACGTCTGGACTTCTGTTGTAAACCCCTTTAATAAATCCCCGTAATCTATTTTTCCTTATTTACGCTTAGGGATTGCTGTCTTTTGGGTTTTAAAGGGTTTCGCCCCCATCACCCCCCAAATCCTTCTGCAATCTGTATGGCTAAGTTCTAGTTATTTAACTTATAAGTGCTTGGGTTATGGAACTCCCCAGCTTTAAATTTTCATTTTTTTCTACATT
>WNWK01016698.1:0-44240 GCA_009830355.1 Cherax destructor
TAAGAACACTACAAGACTGAGAGGAACTATCAGTAAGAATACTACAAGCCTGAGAGGAACTATCAGTAAGAACACTACAAGGCTGAGAGGAACTATCAGTAAGAACACTACAAGACCAAGAGGAACTATCAGTAAGAACACAAGGCTGAGAGGAACTATCAGTAAGAACACAACAAGGCTGAGAGGAACTATCAGAAAGAACACTACAAGACTGAGAGGAACTATAAGAAAGAACACTACAAGACTGAGAGGAACTATCAGTAAGAACACTACAAGGCTGAGAGGAACTATCAGTAAGAACACTACAAGGCTGAGAGGAACTATCAGTAAGAGCACTACAAGGCTGAGAGGAACTATCAGTTACAATACTACAAGACTGAGAGGAACTATCAGTAAGAACACTACAATGCTTAGAGGAACTATCAGTAAGAACACTACAAGGCTGAGAGGAACTATCAGTAAGAGCACTACAAGGCTGAGAGGAACTATCAGTAAGAACACTACAAGGCTGAGAGTAACTATCAGTAAGAACACAACAAGACTGAGAGTCTCGATTATAGCTGATAACATAAGAAGCCATCTCGATAGGCATAATTTGATTAATGATACTCAGCATGGATTCACCAGGGGCCGTTCCTGCCTAACTAATTTGTTAACTTTTTTCAGTGGGGCTTTTGAGGCAGTTGATAATGATAAAGAATTCGATATCGTTTATTTGGATTTTAGTAAGGCTTTTGATAGAGTACCACATCAGAGACTGTTAAAGAAAGTGGCTGCTCATGGCATTGGGGGAAAAGTGTTGTCATGGATCGAGTCATGGCTCACCAATAGGAAGCAGAGGGTGTGCATAAATGGGGTTAAATCGGAGTGGGGATCTGTAACAAGTGGCGTTCCTCAGGGATCGGTTTTGGGCCCGTTGTTGTTTATAATATATATAAATGACCTTGACGAGGGAATTTCTAGTGATATGAGCAAATTCGCTGATGACACGAAGATAGGTAGGATAATCGATTCAGACGTAGATGTCAGTGAACTACAGGAGGATTTAGACAAACTCAATTCCTGGTCAGAAAAATGGCAGATGCAGTTCAATGTAGATAAATGCAAAGTTCTAAAGCTCGGGAGTGTCCATAACCCAAGCACTTATAAGTTAAATAACGTAGAACTTAGCCATACAGATTGCGAGAAGGACTTGGGGGTGATGGTAAGCAGCAACCTTAAACCAAGACAGCAATGCCTAAGCGTACGTAATAAGGCAAATAGATTACTGGGATTTATATCAAGAAGTGTTAGCAACAGAAGTCCAGACGTTATATTACAGCTTTATACATCATTAGTAAGGCCTCACCTAGATTACGCAGCTCAGTTCTGGTCTCCATATTACAGAATGGACATAAATTCGTTAGAAAACATTCAGCGTAGAATGACTAAATTAATACATAGCATTAGAAATCTTCCTTACGAAGAAAGATTGAAGACCCTTAAATTACATTCACTTGTAAGACGTAGAATGAGGGAGACATGATCGAGGTATACAAGTGGAAAATGGGTATTAACAAAGGGGATATAAATAAGGTCTTGAGGGTATCTCTCCAAGAGAGAACCCGCAATAATGGATTCAAGTTAGATAAGTTTAGATTTAGAAAGGATATAGGAAAGTATTGGTTTGGAAATAGGGTAGTTGATGAATGGAACAGTCTGCCTAGTAGGGTTATTGAAGCAAGGACCTTGGGTAGTTTTAAATTTAGGTTGGATAAATTCATGAGTGAAAGGGGTTGGATTTGAGTGGGAATTGCACATGAGTAAATAAAATTATCAAAGCTTATTTTTTGGGTAGCATTGAAAATTAGGTTGAACAAATATTCTGTTGGTGGGATGGAATGTGAAGGACCTGCCTAGAATGGGCCAACAGGCCTGCTGCAGTGTTCCTCCTTTCTTATGTTCTTATGTTCTTATACAGATTGCGAGAAGGACTTGGGGGTGATGGTAAGCAGCAACCTTAAACCAAGACAGCAATGCCTGAGCGTACGTAATAAGGCAAATAGATTACTGGGATTTATATCAAGAAGTGTTAGCAACAGAAGTCCAGAGGTTATATTACAGCTTTATACATCATTAGTAAGGCCTCACCTAGATTACGCAGCTCAGTTCTGGTCTCCATATTACAGAATGGACATAAATTCGTTAGAAAACATTCAGCGTAGAATGACTAAATTAATACATAACATTAGAAATCTTCCTTACGAAGAAAGATTGAAGACCCTAAAATTACATTCACTTGTAAGACGTAGAATGAGGGGAGACATGATCGAGGTATACAAGTGGAAAATGGGTATTAACAAAGGGGATATAAATAAGGTCTTGAGGATATCTCTCCAAGAGAGAACCCGCAATAATGGATTCAAGTTAGATAAGTTTAGATTTAGAAAGGATATAGGAAAGTATTGGTTTGGAAATAGGGTAGTTGATGAGTGGAACAGTCTGCCTAGTAGGGTTATTGAAGCTAGGACCTTGGGTAGTTTAAAATTTAGGTTGGATAAATTCATGAGTGAGAGGGGTTGGATTTGAGTGGGACTCGCGCATGAGTGGGTAGAATTGTCAAAGCTTATTTCTTGGGTAGCATTGAAAATTGGGTTGAACAAATATTCTGTTAGTGGGACGGATTGTGAAGGACATGCCTAGTATGGGCCAACAGGCCTGCTGCAGTGTTCCTCCTTTCTTATGTTCTTATGTTCTTATGAACTATCAGTAAGAACACAACAAGACGGAGAGGAACTATCAGTAAGAACACTACAAGACTGAGAGGAACTATCAGTTAGAACACAACAAGACTGAGAGGAACTATCAGTAAGAACACAACAAGACTGAGAGGAACTATCAGTTAGAACACAACAAGACTGAGAGGAACTATCAGTAAGAACACAACAAGACTGAGAGGAACTATCAGTAAGAACACTACAAGACTGAGAGGAACTATCAGTAAGAACACTACAAGGCTGAGAGGAACTATCAGTAAGAACACTACAAGACTGAGAGGAACTATCAGTAAGAACACTACAAGGCTGAGAGGAACTATCAGTAAGAGCACTACAAGGCTGAGAGGAACTATCAATAAGAACACTACAAGACTGAGAGGAACTATCAGTAAGAACACTACAAGGCTGAGAGGAACTATCAGTAAGAACACTACAAGACTGAGAGGAACTATCAGTAAGAACACTACAAGACTGAGAGGAACTATCAGTAAGAACACTACAAGACTGAGAGGAACTATCAGTAAGAGCAAGTTCAGTAAAGCCAGTTTAATGCAACTCACTTTAACAAAATAGAAATACAGTGGAACCCCAATTTTCGTACGCTCTGAGTATTATACTTTTTGAGTTTAGAACCATTTTTTCAGCTAAATTTTGTCCTGAGTTTCACACTGTGCCCGTGTTTCGTACCAGACTTGTCCATGTACTCATGTCTGCGCGCCTTCCCGCGCAGCTGTCGTGAGTCAGTCTGGCTTTGTTTCTATTCGAGTGCATATTACATACTATACTAGGCATTTAAAGTGTCCTAGAGTGATAAAATGTACAGTGGACTCCCGAGTTTCAGTCACCTCGGAAATCGTACAATTATGTACGTAAGTATAATATTGTAAGTGCTTTTGTAAGTGTATTTTTGGGGGTCTGAAATGGACTAACCTACTTGACATTATTACTTAAGGGAGTAAATTCATTCGGTAATGGCACTTGAGCAGGCTTCTGGAATGAATTTTGCTCATTACTCAGGGGTCCACTGTATATACAGTTCACTCATTACTTACCTTAAAATATTTGTAGTCTTAATGGTCTTAATATAGGTTGCAAGGTGAATAGTATGGTAGTTAGGTATGAAAGTGTGGTAGGTATGTAACCCCCATCTGGCTACCCCACTCACACATTATATACTATCCTTTTAAAGTGTCCTAGAGTGATAAAATGCATATACACTACAGGTAGTAGGATGGTAGACAGCAACCACCGAGAGAGGTACTACCATCCTACCAAATGAGTGTGAAACATAAGCCTGTAATTGTTTTGCATGATGGTAGGATTGCTGGTCTCTTTTTCTGTCTCATAAACATGCAAGGTTGCAGGTATGTCTTGCTACAGTCATCCCTTGGTTTTCGATTGTCTCAGTTTTCACCGATTTTGGTTTTCACTTATTTTTTTCGCAGAAAAATTATCTCAGTTTTCACCGATCATATGGAACCTGTCCACCAGTGCTGCGCACATACAAAGGCCATAGGCCCGCCACCCACGCATCCCCCAGCACCACCCACGCATATTGTCACTCAGTCTAGTATTGTTTATGCTTGAGTGAACATCACCCCAGGAGATCCTACAAAACATTTATTAACAGTTCATTGCTTTTGGCCCTTGATTATTGTGTGTGACTACTAAATAAGCTACCAAGGGCCCAAAGAAAGCTCCTAGTGCCAGTTCTTTGGTAAAGAAAGTGAGGAACACCATAGAAATGAAGAAAGAAATAATACAAAAATATGATAGTGGTGTACATATTGCTGAGCTCGGCAGGATATACAAGAAAAAACCATCAACCATCAGTTCCATTTTGGCGAAGAGAAAAAAAATCACGGAAGCTAATGTTGCGAAAGGGGTGAATACAATAATGAAACAGAGATCACAAACAATTGAAAATATGGAGAAATTGTTGTTGTGGATAAACAAAAAACTCCTAGTGGGTGATAGTGTTGTGCAATCCATCATATGTGAAAAAGCAAGGCAGTTGCATGCCGATCTTGTCAAGAAAATGACTGAAACCAGTGTTGATGTTGATGAATTTAAGGCCAGCAAAGGCTGGTTCGAAAACTTCAAGAAGTGAAGTGGCATACACAATGTTGTAAGGCATGGTGAGGATGCCAGTTCAGATAAACATGAGGCTGAAAAATTTGTGCGTGACTTTAAAGAATATGTAGAGGCAGAAGAATTCCAACCCCAACAAGTGTTTGTGACGAAACAGGCCTCTTTTGGAAGAAAATGCCAAGGAGAACCTACATCACGCAGGAGGAAAAGGCAATGTCAGGACACAAGCCTATGAAAGAAAAGCTAACTCTTTATGTTGTGTGGTAACGCTAGTGGGGATTTCAAAGTGAAGCCTTTACTGGTGTATCACTCTGAAAATGCCAGAGTGTTCAAGAACTACAGTGTTGACAAGAGTAAATTGTGTGTGTTTTGGAAGTCTAATGCTAAGGCATGGGTCACTAGGGAAATTTTCCTGGAATGGTTTAATCAAGTGTTTGGCCCCAGTGTGAAGAAATATCTATTGGAGAATAAATTGCCACTTAAGTGCCTCCTGGTAATGGACAATGCTCCTGGTCATCCTCAAGACTTGGAAGACCAAATGCCTAAGGAATTCAGATTTGTAAAAGTGAAGTTCTTGCCTCCTAACACCACTCCTCTCCTCCAGCCCATGGACCAGCAGGTCATTGCAAACTTTAAAAAACTGTACACCAAAGCAATGTTTCAAAGGGGCTTTGATATGACCAATGACTCTGCATTTACCCTAAGAGAGTTCTGGAAGGATCACTTCAATATCTTCCATTGCATAGGTCTTATAGATAAAGCTTGGCAGGGAGTGACTTCCAGGACTTTGAACTCTGCTTGGAGAAAGTTGTGGCCAGACTGTGTCCCAGAGAGGGATTTTGAAGGGTTTGGGGCTGACCCTGAGAAGCCTATGGAAGTTGTGAAAAGTATTGTGGCATTGGGGAATTGCATAGGGTTGGATGTGAGTGGCGAAGATGTGGAAGAGTTGGTGGAGGACCACAATGAAGATCTAACCACTGAAGAGCTGCAAGAGCTTGAGCTGCAACAACATCAAACCACAACTCAGGAAATTGCTTCAGTGGAGGAAGAGAGATGTAAGGTGCCTTCAGAAATTAAGGAGATTTGTGCAATGTGGAGTAGGATGCATTCATTTGTGGAGGAACATTACCCTGAGAAAGATGTTGCAATCCGTGTTGGCTACTTTTACAATGACAATGCCATGTCCCATTTTAGGGACATTTTAAAGAGCCGCCAGACACAGAGCTCTCTGGAGAGATATTTAGTGCCACATGTGTGCAGTGACTCTCAAGCTGGTCCTAGTGGGATTAAAAGACAAAGAATTGAAGTGACCCCAGATGAGGACTTGGTACCTAGAGTCCTTATGGAGGGGGATTCCCCTTCCAAAAAATAGGGTATCTTCTCTCTCCCCTCCTACCTCTCTTCCATCCAGCAACATCAGTCTTCAATAAAGGTAAGTGCCACATTCAGTTCATTCATTTGTGCATGTTATTATTATTATAATCAAATAGAAGCGCTAAACCACAGGGGTTATACAGCGCTGCAGGTTATTGTAGGATGCAGGGAGAGTGGGTTTTAAGAGGGAGATGGACGATTAGTAGGGTATGGAGTGCAAGATGACGGTGGATAGTGCAGGGGTGGAGGGTAGCAAAAGATCAAGGTAGAAGGGACTGAGGGAGGTGCTAGAGGTATAATCTTCAGAGTTTGTGTAGTAAGTCAGTTTCTGTCAAAAAGTCAATGAGAGAGTCAGGATTAAAGGAGGGTCCATCTGCAAGAAGGGAAGGTAAAGAAAGGGCCGCAGAGCGAAGACGTCGTTGGAGGTAAATTCTGCGTGCTCGTTGATAGAGTGGGCAGTCCAACAGGATATGTCGAACAGACACTGGAACCTGACAATGCTCACAGAGAGGGGCAGGGAGCCTCTCCATGAGATACCCGTGAGTAAGACGAGTGTGGCCGATGCGAAGACGGGAGAGTGTAGTCTCCCAACCTCGACATTGGTGACAAGAAGGCCAGAAACCTATAACCGGTTTAATAGAATGAAGATTGTTATTCAGCAGGTCAGACCAGCGTTGTTGCCAACGGGTGCGAAGGTGGGTAGCAATGACCGCAAAATAGTCCGTGAAAGGAACACCTCTATATGAAACTGGAAGGTCATGTACTGCTGACCGCGCAGCAGTGTCTGCCTGTTCATTGCCCTGTACGTCAACATGACCAGGGACCCAACAAAAGACAATATCTTTATGCTTGCTAAAGATACGGCGTAACCAAAGGTGGATACGAAGAACTAAGGGTGAGGTGTATCAATTTTACGGATAGCCTGTAAAGCACTAAGGGAGTCTGAAACGACCACAAATAGTGATACAGGCATAGATGCAATACGGATAAGTGCCACAAGAATGGCATACAATTCAGCCGTAAATATGCTAGCCGAGGGTAATAGATGCCCTCGTACGACGCTGTCCGGAAACACTGCTGCGAATCCGACGCCGTCAGATGACTTTGAACCATCAGTGTATACTGCGATGGCATGGGAATGAGAACGGAAATGGTCTAGAAAGAAAGAGCGAGAAGCCGCCGTAGGCAGTTGGGCTTTCGCTCAAGGTAGAGGAATAGAACAGACATGGACAGCAGGAACTTCCCAAGGGGGTAGAGGAAAGAATGAAACCACATGCACATATAAAGGCGGAAGCTGACGGGAAGACAAGAGTGAATGCAGACGAAGAGAAAAGGGACGAAGTAAACAGGGGCGACGAACAAATAACGAGCGTCTACTAACAAACAAACAAAATAACAAACAAATTTTATTTCAATCCTATACATGGAAGGATTGCGGAGGTCATGACTGCGAACATAATAGCGAATGCAATGTGCATCGCGACGATCGGACAAGGATGGAATGTTCGCTTCTACATAGAGGCTCTCAACCGGGGAAGAACGAAAAGCACCAAGGCATAAGCGTAATCCCTGGTGATGGATGGGATTAAGGCTGGAAAGAGTGGCAGGAGAGGCTGCCGAATATATCTGGTCACCATAATCGAGTTTCGATAGAATTAGGGCCGAATGTAGACGAAGGAGAGTTCTACGATCAGCCCCCCATGAAAGATGTGCGAGGGTTTTAAGGAGGATCAGCCGGCTATGACAAGTCGCCTTCAGAGAGGTAATGTGAGGTTTCCAGGACAATCTGCGGTCAAACAGGAGGCCGAGAAACCTGACTGTATCACGTTCTGGGATACGTGAGCCGTATAGGTACAATGGATGATCAGAGACCACTGAACGTCTAGTGAACGTAATTTGATGAGTTTTGCCACTAGAAAATTTAAACCCGTGAGTGGTGGCCCAATCAGAAACCCGGTTGATGGCATGCTGGAGGGAAACTGCAATGAGGTGACAGTCAGCACCTGCACAAGCTATAGCAAAGTCATCCACATAGAGCGATGACCAAATATTGGATGGGAGAACAGATGCCAGATTATTTATAGCAAGCAGAAAAAGTGTTGTGCTCAGAACACATCCCTGGGGACACCTTCAGCTTGGACAAATTCCGGGAGAGTTCATTACTAACCCGGACCCGGAAATGTCTGTCAGTTAAGAAAGCCTTAAGAAAGAATGGTAGGTTGCCTCGGAGGCCTAAGGAGTGGGCCTGGGCCAAGATATTATATCTCCAAGTTGTATCATAAGCCTTCTCAAGGTCGAAAAAGATAGCGATAACCGAATGGTTATTCGCAAAGGCATTACGAATATACGTATCCAAGCGCAGCAAGGGGTTAATGGCAGAACGGCCCTCTACGGAAGCCATACTGACTAGGGAGAGACTACTGTGAGTCTCTAAATACCACATCAAACGTCTATTAACTAGACGTTCCATCACCTTGCAAATTGCACTGGTAAGAGCGATGGGACGGTAGTGAGAGGAATCACGTCCCGTAGTACCTGGTTTTCGAAAAGGGAGAACAATAGCAGACTTCCACAGCTGGGGAAGAACTCCTTACGACCATATGAGATTAAAGAGTCGCAAGAGGACAGCAAGAGCAGACTGATGTAAATGCTGTAGCATACGAATATGTATGCCGTCTGGCCCAGCTGCCGATGATCTGCAAGCAGAGAGTGTTGCCTCCAGTTCTTGAAGGGTAAAAGGCACATTATAGGATTCTTCTCTAAGAGAAGAAAAATCTAAGGGCTTTAACTCGCTGGAAGACTTAGAAGAAAGGAACGAGGGGCATAGATGTAGCCCCTGAGAAATGCGGACGAGATGATTACCAATTTCAGTTGCAACGGCAAGAGGGTGTGCTATATCGACACCAGCAACCTGAAGAACAGACACCGGGTCGGGGGAGAATTTACCACTCAATTTCCGCACTTTCTTCCAGACTGCACTCATCGAGGAAGCCGAAGTGACAGTAGAAACGTAATCTCGCCAGCAAGTGCGTTTAGCATCACGTATGACACGGCGAGCAATAGCTCTCTTCTGCTTGAAATCAAGGAGTCTCTCTGTGGTTCTGTTATACCAATACCTGCCCCATGCAGCGCGTTTCAAACGCACTGCCCGAGCACAAGTAGGAGATCACCAAGGCACGCACTTCTGAGGATGCTTGCCCGAGGTTTGGGGAATATAATGTGAAGCCGCTGTGAAGATGGAGGACGAAAAGAGATGTAAAACCTCATCAATGGAGGACGAGGTAGGAACCTCATGAAAGGCAGTAAGATGTGCGTAAAGGTCCCATTTCGCCCGGTCAAATTGCCAGCGTGGGCAATGAGGAGGTGGAGAAAACAGAGGGGACTTTAGGATAATTGGGAAATGATCGCTGTCATGTAAGTCCGGGAGGACAGACCAGGTGAAGTCAAGGACAGTTGATGAAGAGCAGATGGAAAGATCGATGCAGGAGAAAGAATGAGTTCGGGGATCAAAATGGGTAGGAGTACCCGTATTTAAAACATGGAGGGGAAGAGAAGCAAGAAATGCCTCCAACTGAATGCCACGGGAGTCACAGTGCGACCCTCCTCAGAGAAAGTGGTGCGTGTTAAAATCGCCAAGTAATAGAAGGGGTGGCGGTAAGGAAGAAGCCAGAAAATCAACATCTGGGATAGACAATGCCTGCGAAGGGGAGAGATATAAAGAACAGAGTGTATACCACTTATTCAAGTGGATACGGGCTGCGGTGTAATGTAAGGAAGAAGGGACATAGAGCTGACGGTATGGAAAACCAGTGCGTATAAGGAGAGCACTTTCGTTAAAGGTTCCATCGGAAAAAGGATCCGATGAATATAACAAATTATAGCCTGAAAAGGGCCTGATAACAGTGGATTGTAATTTGGGTTCTTGCAAACAGACCCCAATAGGGGAAAACTGGGAGAGCAACACCTGAAGCTCACCCCTGTTACCCCTGAGGCCTCGGATATTCCACTGCAAATAAGCCATGATTTATGGAGAAAAAGATAGAAGTGGAAGTGAGAGGAAGCTATGGACTAGGGTTAGAAAAGTCCACGTGTGGAGGCAGCGGAAGACCTGTAATCAGAGAGGGGGGAGGACGTTGTGAAGGAAGGGGGGGTTGAGACGAAGAAGAGAGATGAGGAACCTCAGATGGAGTAGTGTCCATCATCGGCCCAGTCTCTGAAATATATTCTGCAATAGCTTCCAGTGTTTCGGAAGTCAAAGATGCAGAATGGGAGACTACATTAGAAATGGAAGAAACTATCAGGGAGTCTATAGACTGTACTAAAGTAGAGGACGAGGAGGTAGAAGAGGAAACTGTCGTAGGGACTTGGGAGGGGACAGGGGATGAAGGTAGTGTATGAGGAGGAGGATGAACCTCCACACACGTTACAGAACTAGTCGGAAGCGAAGAACCTGGCAATAGGGATTTTTTGCCGGGCTTATAAGAGATGGGGCGCTGAGGTTTAGGTGTAGGACGAGGACGTGTAGACTCAGAACTGTGCGAGTGAATAGAGGAAGGAGTGTGGATAGTATGGGAAGCCGAGGTAGGGACCTCGGAGCCAAGAACATCAAAAGGATTCGAGACAGGGGTGACTGAGGATGAGGCGACCACAGAGGAAGCCGGGGAAGTTGGGATGCCAGAAGCGGGGCGACGTTTACCAATGCGAGAATAGGAAATACGGGGAAGTTTCCCTTGAAGGCGAAGATGAGAGACAGCCATAGCGTATGAGAAGCCTTCCGCCTCTTTGAGACAACGGATTTCCCGCTCATTCAGGTAAATCTGACAACGGCGAGAATATGAAGGATGTGCCTCATGACAGTTAAGGCAAGAGGGAGGTAGAGTACAAGAAGAACTGGCATGGTCGTCAGCACCACAGACTGGGCATTTGGCCATGGACCTGCAATATTTTGCTAAATGACCAAAACGCCAGCAGTTTCTACACTGCTGCGGTGTAGGGGTCACTTTTCGAACTTGTAAACGTTGACCTGCAATGTAGACCGAAGGTGGCAGTTCTCGGCAGTCAAACGTTAAACGAGCTATATTGCAAGGATAACGTCTTCGCTTATTGGCTGGGAGGACAAAAGTGTCAACTTTAAGGACAGGGAGTTCCTGGAGCTCAAGCTGCTCCAAAATGTCATCACCACATGTCTGGAAATTCCGTTGGACAATGGTGTGGGGCAAAATGACAGAACCACAACAAGAATTGAGGGAATGGTGCTTGTCAATAGTAACAGGAGTAGTATCAATAGTTGTAAGAAGAGAAAGATAGCGAGCTTGGCCAGCATTCTGGACCGTGATGATGCGAGTGCCGCTCTTGAGAGCGTGAAATGAGATGTTTTGACCAACATGGCGTAGCAGAGCCTTACCAATACTATGGTCGGTCGCAGAGTAAAAAACTTTGTCCATTGAGTAGTTTGAAACAGAGAGTTTAAGGGGAGTGCGTGACGAGCTTGTCGTTTCTGAGATGAAAGAGAAGAAAGTGTCGAATCGTCATGTGTGGGTCTTGGTCGTTTGGGTGTGGGACCAGGGGTGGTCCGATGTGAGACGGGCGAGCGATTCGAAAATTGCCGCACCGTCGAGGGAGAAGCCGGAATCAAGGTCAGAGAAGAGCGAAGGTCAGATGTATCGAAAGGGCCAGTCGGGTCCCTGGGACCTGAAGCAGGTGACGAACTGGCACCTGCTTCAGGCACAGGGGTATTAGGGTTGTCCAGAGAGTTATCCGTTATCAAGGTAGGGTCAGAACTAGGTGCGGTATCAAGGGGCCCGGGGGTAGAGTCACGGATTAGGGCATCCATGGTTAGGTTACTTCTTTCTTTTGTTTTTAAGAAAAAAAAAGAAAAAAAGAATAAAAAAGGGGGGAACGTGGAGGAATAGCTCCTAGGAGGAATGAAAGGGGCGTAAATCCCCCTCCGTGCCCAAGAGGACCTCAACACCACAAGTAGTGCAGATGCTGCATGGAACCCGTACCATACCCTACCCTTCATGCCAGTAAACCAGCAATCCAGGATAGCAACCTCACATCCACCGAGCCACCTTGGCGGACAAAAGAGAGGGCGGCCGGATATCCGCCACAAAGCATACCGCCTTCGGCCACCACCCCCGGAATCTGAAAGGTGGCCTCCAGAGATACACCCGTCGCCCGAAAGATACCCAAGGCCACCCCCCGGGAGACCGGAGAGGGATTGGGACATCCCCAGGCGATCCAGATTCCACGGCAAACTACACCACCGCCAAGAACCTCAACGGAATAGGAATGGACCACGGTACCCTTCCCCCTACCTAGGAACTAGAATGCCTGTGGAGAGAAGCTCCCAGGGTAAAAATGGGAAGGAAATAAGGGAGGGATGAGGAGGAGGGGGAGGAGGAAAGGGAAAAGGGAGGATGGGGAAGATGGGAAAAGGGAGGGGGGGATTGGGGGGTAATTAGGTTCGGTCTGAGGAAGAAGACCAAAAGGTCCAGTTCCTCAGACCGATAGCCTCTTTACCTCGTCAAGGAGCCCCCCTTAAAGAGGATTTGTGCATGTAAATCTATCTTTAAGGCCCCCCAAAAAAATTTTCCAAACTTCTGGGTTTCTGGAACGGATTAATTGAATTTCCATTACGTATTTCTTATGGGGAAAATAGTTTTGGTTTTCACCGATTTTGGTTTTAGCTGATCCATCTGGAACGGATTAAAATCGAAAACCAAGGGATGACTGTACTTCTATTTACACTTAGGTCACACTACACATGCATGCACAAGCATATATATACTAACCCCTCTGGGTTTTTCTTCTATTTTTCTTCCTAGTTCTTGTTCTTGTTTATTTCTGTTTATCTCCATGGGGAAGTGGAACAGAATTCTTCCTCCGTAAGCTATAAGTGTCATAAGAAGTGACTAAATGCCGGGAGCAATGGGCTAGTAACCCTTTCTCCTGTATAAATTACTAAAAACAAGTTAAGGAAAAACTTTATAAAATTGTGATGTTTGAATGTGCGTGGATGTAGTGCGGATGATAAGAAAGAGATGATTGATAATGTTATGAAAGAAAAGAAGTTGGATGTCCTGGCCCTAAGCAAAACAAAGCTGAAGGGGTAGGCGAGTTTCAGTGGCGAGAAATAAATGGGATTAAGTCAGGAGTATCTGAGAGAGTTAGAGCTAAGGAAGGGGTAGCAATAATGTTGAAGGATCAGTTATGGAGAGAGAAGAGTGAACATAAATGTATAAATTCAAGGATTATGTGGATTAAAATAAGGGTCAGATGTGAAAAGTGGGTCATAATAAGTGCATATGCACCTGGAGAAGAGAGGAGTGTAGAGGAGAGAGAGAAGATGTTCAGTGAGTGTGTAGGAACTTTTAAGCCAAGTGAAAGAGTAATCGTGGTAGGGGACCTGAATGATGAAGTAGGAGAAGCGTTTAAAGAGGGTATGGTAGGTAAGTTTGGGGTATCAGGTGTAAATGATAATGGGGAGCATTTGATTGAACTTTGTATAGAAAGGGGTTTGGTTATACATAACATATTTTAAGAAAAAGAGGATAAATAAGTATACAAGATATGATGTAGGGCAAAATGACAGTAGTTGGGTAGACTTCAGGATGTACATGTTTATAGTGGGGCCACACATATATCAGATCACTTTTTAGTTGTATCTACAGTGAGAGTAAAAGGTAGATGGGATACAAGGAGAATGGAAACAGCAAGTAAGAGAGAAGTGAAGATTTATAAACTAAAGGAGAAGGCAGTTCAGGTAAGAAATAAGCAACTGTTGGAGGACAGATGGGCTAGTGAGAATATAGGCAGTGAGGTAGAAGAGGTATGGGGTAGGTTTAAGAATATAGTGTTAGAATGTTCAGCAGAAGTTTGTGGTTACAGGAAAGTGGGTGCGGGAGGAAAGAAGAGAGATTGGTGGAATGATGACATAGAGTAGTAAGAGAGAAAAAGTTAGCATATGAGACGTTTTTACAAAGTAGAAATGATGTAAGGAGGGAGGAGTATATGGAATGAAAAAGAGAGATTAAGAAAGTGGTGAAGCAATGTAAAAAGAGAGCAAATGAGAGGGTGGGTGAGATATTATCAACAAATTTTGTTGAAAATAAAAAAAAGTTTGAGATTAATAAGTTGAGAAAGCCTATTGAAAGAATGGATTTGTCAGTTAAAAATAGGAGAGGAGAGTTATTAAATGGAGAGTTAGAGGTATTGGGAAGATGGAGGGAATATTTTGAGGAATTGTTAAATGTTGATGAAGATAGGGAAGCTGTGATTTCATGTATAGGGCAAGGAGGAATAACATCTTATAGAAGTGAGGAAGAACCAGTTGTGACTGGGGAAAGTTCGTGAGGCAGTGAGTAGAATGAAAGAGGGTAAAGCAGCTGGGATTGATAGGATAAAGATAGAAATGTTAAAGGCAGGTGGAGGTATAGTTTTGGAGTGGTTAGTGTTTTTATTTAATAAATGTATGGAAGATGGTGAGGTACCTAGGGATTGGCAAATAGCATGCATAGTTCCTTTGTATAAAGGCAAAGGGGACAGAAGATAGTGTAAAAATTATAGGGGAATGAGTCTGTTGAGTATACCTGGTAAAGTGTATGGTAGAGTTATTATTGAAAGAATTAAGAGTAAGACAGAGAGCAGGATAGCAGATGAACAAGGAGGCTTTAGGAAGGATAGGGGTGTGTAGACTAAGTGTTTGCAGTGAAACATAAGGGTAAAGAGGTGTTTGTAGCATTTATGGATTTGGAAAAGGCATATGATATGGTGGATAGGGGAAGCAATGTGGCAGATGTTGCAAATGTATGGAATAGAAAGGTTATTGAAAGCAGTGAAAAGTTTTTACGAGGATGGTGAGGCTCAGGTTAGTGTATGTAGGCGAGAGGGAGATTATTTCCCAGTAAAAGTAGGCCTCAGACAGGGATGTGTGATGTCACCATGGTTGTTCAATATATTTATAGATGGAGTTGTAAGAGAAGTGAATGCTCGGCTGTTAGCAAGAGGTGTGGGGGTGTGGGGTTAAAAGATAAATAATCTAACACAAAGTGGGAGTTGTCACAGTTGCTCTTTGCTGATGACACTGTGCTTTTGGGGGATTCTGAAGAAAAGTTGCAGAGGTTGGTGGACGAATTTGGTAGGGTATGTAAAAGAAGGAAATTAAAAGTGAATATAGGAAAGAGTAAGGTAATGAGGATAACAAAAAGGTTGGGTGACAAGAGATTGGATATCAGATTGGAGGGAGAGAGTATGGAGGAGGTGAATGTATTCAGATATTTGGGAGTGGACATGTCTAACGGATGGGTCTATGAAAGATGAGGTAAATCATAGAATTGATGATGGGAAAAAGGTGAGCGGTGAACTGAGGAGTTTGTGGAGACAAAGAACTTTATCCATGA
Organism: Cherax destructor; assembly: GCA_009830355.1. Lineage (NCBI taxonomy): Eukaryota > Metazoa > Arthropoda > Malacostraca > Decapoda > Parastacidae > Cherax > Cherax destructor. Next base: position 15,623 of record WNWK01016698.1, read on the forward strand.
AAGCAAAGAAGGGAATGTATGAGAGTATAGTTTTACCAACACTCTTATATGGGTGTAAGGCATGAGTTGTCAATGTTGCAACAAGGAGAAGGCTGGAGGCAGTGGAGATGTCATGACTGAAGGCAATGCTGCAAATGTATGGAATAGGAGGTAGGTTATTGAAAGCGGTGAAAAAATTACGAGGATAGTGAGGCTCAGGTTAGAATATGTAGGCGAGAGGGAGATTATTTTCCAGTAAAAATAGGCCTTAAACAGGGATGTGTGATGTCACCATGTTTATTCAATATATTTATAGATGGAGTTGTAAGAGAAGTGAATGCTCGGGTGTTGGCAAGAGGTATGGGATTAAAAGATAAAGAATCTAACACAAAGTGGGAGTTGTCACAGTTGCTCTTTGCTGATGACACTGTGCTTTTGGGGGATTCTGGAGAGAAGTTGCAGAGGTTGGTGGACGAATTTGATAGGGTATGTATAAAGAAGGAAATTAAAAGTGAATATAGGAACGAGTAAGGTGATGAGGATAACAAAAAAAATAGATAATGGAAGATTGGATATCAGATTGGAGGGAGAGAGTATGGAGGAGGTAAATGTATTCAGATATTTGGGAGTGGATGTGTCACCAGATGGGTCTATGAAGGATGAGGTGAATCATAGAATTAACGAGGGGAAAAAGGTGAGTGGTGCACTGAGGAGCTTGTGGAGACAGAGATCTTTATCCATGCAAGCAGAGGGAATGTATGAGAGTAAAGTTATACCAACACTCTTGTATGGGTGTGAGACATGGGTTGTGAATGTTGCAACAAGAAGGCTGGAGGCAGTGGAGATGTCATGTCTGAGGTCAATGTGTGGTGTGAATATAATGCAGAGACTCCGTAGTTTGGAGATTAGGAGGAGGTGCAGGATTACCAAAATTATTATGCAGAGGGCTGAGGAGGGGTTGTTGAGATGGTTTGGAAATGTAGAGATGAAACAAAATAGAATGACATTGAGAGTGTATAAATCTGTAGTGGAGGGAAGGTGGGGTAGGGGTCGGCCTAGAAAAGGTTGTGCAAGTCAATTATCCCGATCCTTTGAGGATCAGGGTAACGCTTGTTGTCTTGAGTCTAGAAGGGAATGTTGAGGACACTACAGATTTGTTAAACATTGTTGCAATAATGAGTGACAGCACATGTGCAGTTTTTTATATTTGAATAGTGGCAAGTAATCTAGATCTCCTGCTTTGTTTTTTTAATGATTTAATGATGAGTGAGACTTCAGTAGAATTAGTTGGAACTAGATATGGAGAATTTGGGTAGTTGCCAGTGAGGTAGTCTTTCGGCTGTGTACGTATTTGAGCTTGAAATTTGACTTGCTAGCTTTGACTCTACAGTAGAGAAGAAGACATTATATTTGTTGGCCGCATCTATAGGCTGTATGTGAGGTTCATCTGGTCTAGTTAAGTTTAACTCACTGTTTCCAGATGGTTTCCTAGAGCCCAAAATTTTGGAGAGGGTTTACCAGGTACTTTTCAAATCAACTTTTATTTCAATAAATCTATTTTCGTAATACATTTGCTTTGATTTTCGTAGTTTTGAGAGTATTGATGTGAATTGTTTCGCCAGTTCTTCAGTAATCAGACATAATCTAAACTGTTTTCAAGTTGGTGCTTTTTATCAATAGATTTGAGGATACTATTTGTTAGCTATGGGTTGTTTAATTTCTTTTCTGTGATCTGCTTTGTTTTGATCAGACAATGCATGTTATAGAGGTTTAGGGTTTTACGTAAAAAAGTTTTGATATCTTTGTCAATATTATTGCTGTCAGCTCTCTCTGCCAATCAATGTCACCTAGTGCTAATATTAAATTATTTACCAATGTCTCATCATGCAGGCGAAATGTGATCTTTCTCAGTTCTTGAGGCAATTTTCATAAGTTGGTTATGAGAAAGGTGGGGTAGTGGTCTGTAGTGCTGTCTGGTTGCAGTGGGGATATCATGTTGGTCCAGATACGGTCAAGTAATGAGGCACTTGTCTCAGAGATTCTTGTTGGCTTAGTTATACAAAGAGTTAAGCAGTTGTTCATAGTGTTTCTGAAATCAGCTACTGGAGGATCAGTTGCTTGGATTAGGTTTATGATGAAGTCTCCTGTAAGTATCAGATAGTGTTTGTTCAACTCTGACTCAGCTACCATGTTTCTAAGGTTACTACTAAAAGTGTAAGTATTTGTCTGTGGTAGTCTGTAGACTGCTCCTACTGTTACAGGTTTCTTAAGGTTTTTTGATGTGAATTTAGCCATTATATATTCTCCATTCTCGTCCCTTGTGCAAGTAGATTTCATACATTACAGTTCATCAGAGTAATAGATGGCAGTGCCTCCTCATGGTTGGTCAGGCCTACAGTTATGTATGGCTGTGTAACCAGGTATGGTAAATATGTCTGTCAAATCTTGTTTGAGTCGTGTTTCAGTAAGAATAATGAAAGTTATAGTAGCATTTAGAGACTTCAGTAATGCAAGGACGTCATCATAGTGTTTACTCAATGATCTAACATTATAGTTGAAGACTGTAATGTTCTTGATGACACTGAGTAGAGTTTTAGCCTGACTAGCAGTGTAGTAATTACTGTTAGTATTATTTGTACAGTTCAATAAGAGGTTGATATCAGGATCAATATTTACATTCATAATAGTCATGTTGAGAAATAAGTTGTTGTAATTATCAAAAAACTAAATTTACTGTTAATCATTAACAAATATGAATATATGGACTAAGATAATTAGTTTAAAGCTAAAAATAAAGGAACTACTGAATATAAAAGTGACACAATGAAAATAAAACACTTTAGCACCTGAAATAGCACCTTAATTATTTTAAAGCTAAAATAAAGGAACTACAGTCATACCTCTGTTAACGATATTAATCCGTCAGAGAGGGCATATCTTTAACCGAATCAATCGTTAACCGAATCAATTTTCCCCATAAGAAATAATGGAAATAAAATTAATCCGTCCAAGACTTCCAAAAGTAGTAAAATAAAATATGTTTTACAACTTTTTGACATTAAATAATACACAAATTAATGAACATTAAATAAATACACATGTAAATATAGTACAATAACATGTCACTTACATTTATTGAAGAGTTGTTGATGTGTGGAGGACGGGAGGAGGGAAGAAGGTGGAGTAGTATGCTAGTGTTTGGAAGGGGAATCCCCTTCCATTAACACTGCAGGTACCAAGTTCTTTTCTGGGGTTACTTTCCTTTTTCTTTGAATGCCACTAGGACCAGCTTGAGAGTCACTGGACCTCTTTCTAACAATAAATCTGTCCAGGGAGCTCTGTGTCTGGCGATTCTTTAACACATCCCTGAAATGACACACCACTGTGTCATTGTACAGGTTGCCAGCACGGCCTGCAACAGCATGGTTAGGGTGATATTCATCCATAAAGCCTTGCACATCAGTCCATTTGGCACAGATCTCCCTAATCCATGAAGAAGGCACCTTCTTCCATCTCGGTTCCACCTCCTCCTCCTCTGAACCATTGTCCTGATCTGTGGTCACTTGTTGCAGTTGAAGCTCTTGCAGATCTTCAGTGGTTAGCTCTTTCTTGTGCTCCTCCACCAACTGTTCCACATCCTCACCACTCATCTCCAACCCCATAGACTTGCCCAGTTCCACAATTTCTTCCACAAGAGGCTCAGGCTCAGGCTCAGGGTTCTGAGGCTCAGCCCCAAAACCTTCAAAATCCCTCTCTAGGACACAGTCTGGCCACAATTTTCTCCAGGCAGAGTTCAAAGTCCTGGTAGTCACTCCCTCCCAAGCCTTACCTATAAGGTTTACACAATGCAGGATATGGAAATGGTTTTTCCAAAAGTCTCTTAGGGTTATATTCATGTCTGTGGTCACATCAAAGCACTTTTGAAACATTGCTTTGGTGTAGAGTTTTTTAAAGTTTGCAATGACCTGCTGGTCCATGGGCTGGAGGAGAGGAGTGGTATTAGGGGGCAAGATCTTCACTTTGATGAATTTAAAGTCCTCCACAATTTTCTCTACCAAGTTTGGAGGATGACAAGGAGCATTGTCCAATATCAGGAGGCACTTAAGTGGCAAATTATTTTCCTCGAGATATTTCTTCACACTGGGGCCAAACACGCCATTGAACCACTCTAAGAAAATGTCCTTTGTGATTTGTGACCCATGCCTTTTTGTTAGACTTCCACATCACACACAAGTTAGACTTGGTGATACCGCATCTGCCACTCGGGGATTTTCAAAAAGATACACCAGTAAAGGCTTCACTTTAAAATCACCACTGGCATTAGCACAAAGCATCAAAGTTAGCTTGTCTTTCATAGGCTTATGTCCTGGCTGTGCCTTTTCCTCCTGAGTAATGAAGGTCCTGTTGGGCATTTTCTTCCAAAACAGGCCTGTTTCATCACAATTAAACACTTGTTGGGGGAGGAATTGTTCAGCCTCTATGTACTCCTGGAATTCAGGCACATATTTTTCAGCCGCACTTTTGTCAGAACTGGCAGCCTCACCATACCTCACACTATGTATGCCACTTCGATTCTTAAATTTTTGAAACCAGCCTCTGCTGGCTTTAAATTCGCTCACTTCAGCACTCGTTGCAGGCATTTTCTTAACGAGATAATCATGCAACTGCCTTGCTTTTTCACATATTATTGCCTCCGAAACACTATCTGCTGCTAACTGTTTCTCATTGATCCACACCAACTACAAATTTTCCACATCTTCCAGCACTTGTGATCTCTGTTTTGTGATTACACATGCACCTTTCGCAACAACAGCTTCCTTGATTTTACGTGTATTTTCCTTGGCCACAATGGTAGCGATGGTAGAATAGGCTTTACCATACAGCCTGGCCAGCTCAGTGATACACACTCCACTTTCATATTTTTCTATTATCTCCTTCTTCAGTTCTATCGTATTTCTGTTTCTCTTTGCCACTGGCTTAGCACTAGGAGCTTTCCTTGGACCCATGGTAGCTTATTTAGCAGTTGCAAGCACTAAAAACAGTGGAATAATGACAATATACTGGTATGAATGGGTGGGTGGAGTGGGTGGTGATCGCTCTCACTTGTAAACAATAGCACACTGACGCTCCCTGGAGTGCCTGCACAGCTGGGCACCACGCGGACACGTCCGGTACGAACATCGTTAACCGAAGCAAACATCGTTAACCGCAGTCATTTTTTTAACGTCAAAAATATCGTTAACCGAATTTATCGCTATCCGACTACATTGTTAACCGAGGTATGACTGTACTGAGTGTAAAAATAAAACAAAGAAAATAAAACACTTTAACAAGTGAATTAGCACCTTAAGAAGCACCTTATGTATCTAATTAACTAGGAATCAATTACTGCTATTTACTAACAAATATGAAAATATGGGTTAGTAGGTTGGTAACCTAGGTAGTAGGTTGGTAGACAGCAACCGCCCAGGGAGGTACTACCGTCCTGCCAAGTGAGTGTAAAATGAAAGCCTGTAATTACTATTTTACATGATGGTAGGATTCCTGGTGTCTTTTTTGCTGTCTCATAAACATGCAAGGTTTCAGGTATGTCTTGTTACTTCTACTTACACTTAGGTCACACTACACATTCATGTACGTACAAGCATATATATACACACCCCTCTGGGTTTTCTTCTATTTTCTTACTATACCTTTGATGAGTTTCGAGAGTTTATCTACTCTCTGAGCCCGGCCATGGGCCAGGCTCGTCTGGTGCTTGCCTGGTCAACCAGGCTGTTGCTGCTGGAGGCCCGCTGCCCCACATATCCATCACAGCCTGGTTGATCTGGCACCCGATGAAGATACTTGTCCAGTTTCCTCTTGAAGGCTTCTACACTGGTTCCAGCCGTGTTTCGGATATCTTCTGGTAAGATGTTGAATAGTCTGGGACCCCGGATGTAAATACAGTGCTCCCGTATTGTCCCCAACGCACCCCTGCTCCTCACTGGGTTTATTTTACACTTTCTCCCATATCTCTCACTCCAGTATGTTGTTATGGCAGTGTGCAGATTTGGAACCAGGCCCTCAAGTACTTTCCAGGTATATATTATCATGTATCTCTCTCTCCTCCGCTCCAATGAGTACATGTTCAAGACTTGAAGGCGTTCCCAATAATTTAGATGTTTCAATGGCTCAATGTGAGCCGTAAACGATCTCTGAATTTGTTCCAGCTCTGCTATTTCTCCTGCCCTGAACGGGGCCGTCAGCACTGAGCAGTATTCTAAGTGAGGGAGCACTAGCGATTTGAAGAGTGTCACCATCGGCATTATTTCCCTTGTTTTGAAAGTTCTCAATACCCACCCCGTCATCTTCCTGGCTGTTGTGATCTTTGTCTTGTTATGGTCTTTAAAAGACAGATCAGCAGACATAATTATTCCAAAGTCCTTTACGTGTTCCTTTCGTTCTATGTGGTGACCCTCTTGCGTTTTGTATACAGTGTTCCTTTTGAGTTCTTCATTTTTTCCATACCTAAGCAGCTGAAACTTATCACCATTGAACGTCATGTTGTTCTCCACTGCCCACTGGAAGACCCTGCTTATGTCCTCCTGTAATTTTTCAGTGTCCTCTACCATAGTGACTTTCATGCTTATTTTAGTGTCATCTGCAAATGATGATACAAAAGTGTGCTGGGTGTTTTTATCTATGTCTGCTATGAGGATGAGAAACAGCAGAGGTGCCAGGACAGTGCCTTAGGGCACTGAGCTTTTGACCTCGCTGATGCTGGATCTTGCCCTGTTCACTACTACTTTTTGTGTTCTGTGTGTTAGGAACTCAAAAATCCATCTGCCTACCTTCCCCGTAATGCCTATGGCCCTCATTTTGTGCGCTATCACTCCATGATCGCATTTGTCAAACGCCTTTGCAAAATCTGTGTAAATCACATCTGCGTTTTGGTCGTCCTCCAATGCCTCCGTAATTCTGTCATAATGGTTCAGCAGCTGTGACAGGCATGATCGTCCCGCTCTAAAGCCATGCTGGTTCAGGTTATGTTGGTTGTGCTGGTCCATGAACTTTGTAATCTGCCGTCTCATCCCTCTTTCAAAGATTTTTATGATATGAGAAGTGAGGGCTACTGGTCTGTAATTTTTAGCTAGTGCTCTACTACCTCCCTTATGCAAAGGAGCTATGTCTGCACTCTTTAAGGCCTCTGGAATTTCACCTAGATCTAAGCTCTTTCTCCACAGAATACTAAGGGCTCTTGCTAATGGTACTTTTGCACTGCTTTATAAATAAAGCATTCCATGAATCTGGTCCAGGTGCTAGTTCTTGTTTTTATTTCCTCTTATCTCCATGGGGAAGTGGAACAGAATTCTTCCTCCGTAAGCCATGCGTATTGTATTAGGGAAATGGACTGGAGTTTTAATGGACTGTAATTAAGCTACTTAGCTTATTGATGCATCCACGACTTCGCAGCCGTCACCGATGTCGTTAACTGATGAATACGGTCTCCTCCACTTGGGCTGTATGGTAGAATAAATGTGTGAGTTATATAGATTGGCCCAAAGGAGCGTATGCCATATTGTCAGTCATTAAATAAAGACTGAGATGTACACTCACGTGTTTGGACTTTAAAGTCCACGCATAACCGAAGTCAATAGATAAATTTTGATGCTCCTGCCTAACAAGAACTGTGCAGTCCCCTGCCTGGCAAGAACAACAAAACATACCTTGCTCGTTGTAATGTGAGCAATGGTGTTGACTCCACCATATACGGCGGGAAATGCTGTCTTGATTATAGAACGTTGTTAGACGAAGTACACTCACTTGTCTCTCTACGTTCAACAATTTTCAGTCCTTTTGCAATAGTAAGAAGCTGTGCACACTTCTGAATATACTGCGATATTTACTGTTATCATTAAACGCACTGGAACAGAGTTCTTATCCAATTTCCCGACGTTAGTGGAGATTGAATAAGAGATCGAAGACGCACGACGAAGGTCCCTTTTTTAGGTTAAATCCTCATGCCGCAGCTCCCGTTCCTTTTGTTGGCTAGTTCAATCTGATCCCCGCTCCTCCGATTCTCGCACCTCAGTCGAGCTCGGTATCGCTGACCTCAGCTCAATTTCTCACTTGCTAAATGCTGCATCAAGTTGCAATTCAAATGCTTGTGTTCTCTAAATACTTCGATCACTGGAGCACATGATTGGAGGTTCAAGTGTAGAAATGGAAACAGCAGTTTTCTTTAACTTTCCTGGTATGGCAAAGAGTCCCATTTATATCAAATGTCTATTAATCATATACACTCGTTGCTACACTGGTCAGAGACATGACGTACTGTATTTGGGTCCGTTCATCTGTTACCAGTTAAGTTGTTGATCAGAAAGCCAGACACGCCGTTTTGCCCTTTTCTAAGGGCAGAAAGGGCTGGGCCCTTTTCTAAGGGCAGAAAGGGCTGATACCCCCCTCTCTTGGAGAAATTTCTCCACATGTCGTAAGAGGCAACTAAAATGCCAGGAGCAAAAGGCTAGTAACCCATTCTCCTGTATATATTACTAAATGTAAAAGTAGGTTGGTAGACAGCAACCACCCAGGGAGGTACTACCGTCCTGCCAGGTGACTGTGAAACAGAAACCTGAAACTGTTTTACATGATGGTAGGATTGCTGGTGTCTTTTTTCTGTCTCATAAACACGCTGGATAACAGGTATATCTAGCTACTTCTACTTACACTTTAGGTCACACTACACTGGCATACACATGCATATATATACATACACACATCTAGGTTTTTCTTCTTTTTCTTAATAGCTCTTATTCTTTTTATTTTCTCTATTGTCCATGGGGATGTGGAAAAGAATCTTTCCTCCGTAAGCCATGCGTGTCGTATGAGGCGACTAAGATGCCGGGAGCAATGGGCTAGTAACCCCTTCTCCTGTACAAATCTACTAAAAACGAGAAGAAGAAAAACTTTATAAAATTGGGTTGTCTGAATGTGCGTGGATGTAGTGCGGATGATAAGAAAGAGATGATTGCCGATGTTATGAATGAAAAGAAGTTGGATGTCCTGGCCCTAAGCGAAACAAAGCTGAAGGGGTAGGCGAGTTTCAGTGGGGAGAAATAAATGGGATTAAGTCAGGAGTATCTGAGAGAGTTAGAGCTAAGGAAGGGGTAGCAATAATGTTGAAGGATCAGTTATGGAAGGAAAAGAGGGAATATAAATGTGTAAATTCAAGGATTATGTGGATTAAAATAAGGGTCGGATGCGAAAAGTGGGTCATAATAAGCGTGTATGCACCTGGAGAAGAGAGGAGTGTAGAGGAGAGAGAGAGATTTTGGGAGATGTTAAGCGAATGTATAGGAACTTTTGAACCAAATGAGAGAGTAATTGTGGTAGGGGACCTAAATGCTAAAGTGGGAGAAACATGCAGAGAGGGTGTAGTAGGTAAGTTTGGGGTGCCAGGTGTAAATGATAATGGGAGCCCTTTGATTGAACTTTGTATAGAAAGGGGGTTTTGTTATAGGTAATACATATTTTAAGAAAAAGAGGATAAATAAGTATACAAGATATGATGAAGGGCGTAATGACAGTAGTTTGTTGGACTATGTATTGGTAGATAAAAGACTGTTGAGTAGACTTCAGGATGTACATGTTTATAGAGGGCTACAGATATATCAGATCACTTTTTAGTTATAGCTACAGTGGGAGTAAAAGGTAGATGGGATACAAGGAAAATAGAATCAGTAAGTAAAGAGAGGTGAAGGTTTATAAACTAAAAGAGGAGGCAGTTAGGGTAAGATATAAACAACTATTGGAGGATAGATGGGCTAGTGAGAGTGTAGGCAATGGGGTCGAAAATGTATGGGGTAGATTTAAAAATGTAGTGTTAGAGTGTTCAGCAGAAGTTTGTGGTTACAGGCGAGTGGGTGCGGGAGGGAAGAGGAGCGATTGGTGGAATGATGATGTAAAGAGAGTAGTAAGGGAGAAAAAGTTAGCATATGAGAGGTTTTTACAAAGTAGAAGTGATGCAAGGAGGGAAGAGTATATGGAGAGAAAAAGAGAGGTTAAAAGAGTGGTGAAGCAATGTAAAAAGAGAGCAGATGAGAGAGTGGGTGAGATGTTATCAGCAAATTTTGTTGAAAATAAGAAAAAGTTTTGGAATGAGATTAATAAGTTGAGGAAGCCTAGAGAACAAATGGATTTGACAGTTAAAAATAGGAGAGGAGAGTTATTAAATGGAGAGTTAGAGGTATCGGGAAGATGGAGAGAATATTTTGAGGATTTGTTAAATGTTGATGAAGACAGGGAAGCTGTGATTTCGTGTGTAGGGCAAGGAGGAATAACATCTTGTAGGAGTGTGGAAGAGCCAGTTGTGGGTGTAGGGAAGTTCGTGAGGCAGTGGGTAGAATGAAAGGGGTAAGGCAGCTGGGATTGATGGGATAAAGATAGAAATGTTAAAAGCAGGTGGGGATATAATTTTGGAGTGGTTGGTGCTATTATTTAATAAATGTATGGAAGAGGGTAAGGTACCTAGGGATTGGCAGAGAGCGTGTATTGTTCCTTTGTATAAAGGCAAAGGGGACAAAAGAGAGTGCAAAAATTATAGGGAATAAGTCTGTTGAGTGTACCTGGTAAAGTGTATGGTAGAGTTATTATTGAAAGAATTAAGAGTAAAACAGAAAGCAGGATAGCAGATGAACAAGGGGGCTTTAGGAAAGGTAGGGGTGTGTAGACCAAGTGTTTACAGTGAAACATATAGGTGAACAGTATTTGGATAAGGGTAAAGATGTTTTTGTGGCATTTATGGATTTGGAAAAGGCGTATGATAGGGTAGATAGGGGGCAATGTGGCAGATGTTGCAGGTGTATGGAATAGGAGGAAGGTTACTGAAAGCAGTGAAGAGTTTTTATGAGGATAGTGAGGCTCAGGTTAGAGTGTGTAGGAGGGAAGGGGACTATTTCCCAGTAAAAGTGGGCCTTAGACAAGGATGTGTGATGTCACCGTGGTTGTTCAATATATTTATAGATGGGGTTGTAAGAGAAGTGAATGCGAGGGTCTTGGCAAGAGGTGTTGGGCTAAAAGATAAAGAAGCAAATACAAAGTGGGAGTTGTCACAGTTGCTTTTTGCTGATGACACTGTGCTTTTGGGAGATTCTGAAGAGAAGCTGCAGAGGTTGGTGGATGAATTTGGTAGGGTGTGTAAAAGAAGAAAATTGAAAGTGAATATAGGAAAGAGTAAGGTGATGAGGATAACAAAAAGAATAGGTGACGAAAGATTGGATATCAGATTGGAGGGAGAGAGTATGGAGGAGGTGAATGTATTCAGATATTTGGGAGTGGACATGTCGGCGGATGGGTCTATGAAGGATGAGGTGAATCATAGAATTGATGAGGGGAAAAGGGTGAGTGGAGCACTTCGGAGTCTGTGGAGACAAAGAACCTTGTCCATGGAAGTAAAGAGGGAATGTATGAGAGTATAGTTATACCAACGCTCTTATATGGGTGTGAAGCATGGGTGATGAATGTTGCAACGAGGAGAAGGCTGGAGGCAGTGGAGATGTCATGTCTGAGGTCAATGTGTGGTGTGAATATAATGCAGAGAATTCGGAGTTTGGAAATTAGGAGGAGGTGCGGGATTACCAAAACGATTGTCCAGAGAGCTGAGGAGGGGTTGTTGAGGTGGTTTGGACATGTAGAGAGAATGGAACGAGACAGAGTGACTTCGAGAGTGTATAAATCTGTAGTGGAGGGAAGGCGGGGTAGGGTCGGCCTAGGAAAGGTTGGAGGGAGGGGTAAAGGAAGTTTTGTGTGCGAGGGCTTGGACTTCCAGCAAGCATGTGTGAGCGTATTTGATAGGAGTGAATGGAGGCATATGGTTTTAATACTTGACGTGCTGTTGGAGTGTGAGCAAAGTAACATTTATGAAGGGATTCAGGAAACCGGCAGGCGGACTTGAGTTCTGGAGATGGGAAGTACAGTGCCGGCACTCTAAAGGAGGGTGTTAATGTTGCAGTTTTATAACTGTAGTGTAAAGCACCCTTCTGGCAAGACAGTGATGGAGTGAATGATGATGAAAGTTTTTCTTTTTCGGGCCACCCTGCCTTGGTGGGAATCGGCCGATGTGTTAATAAAAAAAAAAAATAATGATGCCAAGTGACATACATTTTTAACAATACTACAGTGGACCCTCAGTTTTCGTGCACCTACAAACTTGAACAATTATGTAAGTGTATTTTCGTAAGTGCTTTTGTAAGTGTACTTTTGGGGGGTCTGAAATGACTAATCTAATTTACATTTGTCCTTATGAGAACAAAGTCGTTTGGTAATGGCACTCAAACAGCATTCTGGAAAGAATTTTCAACGAAAACCGAGGGTCCACTGTACAGTGGTACCTCCAGTTACCAGCAGCTCCCAACTTGAACAATTATGTAAGTGTATTTTTGTAAGTGCTTTTGTAAGTGTATTTTTGGGGGTCTAAAACGTGCTGTTGGAGTGTGAGCAAAGTAACATTTATGAAGGGATCCAGGGAAACCGGCAGGCCGGACTTGAGTCCTGGAGATGGGAAGTACAGTGTCGGCACTCTGAAGGAGGGGTGTTAATGTTGCAGTTTTATAACTGTAGTGTAAAGCACCCCTCTGGCAAGAAAGTGATGGAGTGAAATGATGATGAAAGTTTTACTTTTTTGGGCCACCCTGCCTTGGTGGGAATCGGCCGATGTGTTAATAAACGGATTAATCTAATTTTCATTATTCCTTATGGGAACAAATTCGTTTGGTATCGGCACTCCAACAACCTTCTGGAACGAATTAAATTTGTAACTCGAGGCCGACAACTCAGAGTAAAAAAAACGACGAGTAAAAAAAAAAAAAATTGTGTACCGTATGAGAACTTGGGTCACACATCTCAATCTCCTTCTTACAGCCACTCGGTACACTAGCTTTTAAAGTCTCCAAGACTACATATTTGTACAAATTTGAACTTGATTGTGTGCCCCATAGTACAAGATAGAAGTGCAGCAGCACTTGTATAGGTTTCATAGCTGACATTTAACCCTTTCAGGGTCGAGACTTCGATTCTTAACTCTCTCTAAGGGTCGAAACATTTTTGGAAAAAAAAAAAAAAAAATTCTTATAACAATAATAATAATAATTTATTTGGACATGATACAAAGAATTACAATGGGTTATGAGATGTTATGAGGTGTACATGCAAAAAGCCCCAAATATGCAGGGCATTTTGGGCAGACTTAAAATTAACTTAAAACTAAATGGTAAGAATTTTAGTAAATAGTTTACAATATGAGTACAGTGGTACCTCGGTTAACGATGGTCCCTAAACTCGCCCTTTTATGTAAGTTTATTTTTTTAAATGCTTTTGTAAGTGTGTTTTTGGGGGTCTAAAAGGACTAGTCTATTTTACATCATTCCTAATGGGGATAAATTCGTTTGGTAATGGCACTTGAACAGCATTATGGAATGAAAAAATATCGTTAACCGAGTTACCACTGTATAGTTGAGTATTTAGGCTATGAAATTTGAACATAGTTTACACATGACATTTTTGAAACATAGTTTTATACAGTGGACCCCCGGCTAACAAACACCCCGAAAATCGTAAAATTATGTAAGTATAATATTGTAAGTGCTTGTGGAAATGTATTTTTGGGGGTCTGAAATAGACTAACCTACGTGACATTATTTCTTAAGGAAGTAAATTCGTTCGATAATGGCACTTGAGCAGGCTTCTGGAATGAATTTTGCTCGTTAGCCGGGTGTCCACTGTATGTACTTTTGTCTTATTTATAAAATTAATTAAATCAGATTAAACAAATTAAATCAGTAATTTGTGTTGCAATAACAAATTACAGTGGTACCTCGGTTAACGATGGTCCCCAAACTCGCCCTTTTATGTAAGTTTATTTTTTTAAATGCTTTTGTAAGTGTGTTTTTGGGGGTCTAAAAGGACTAGTCTATTTTACATCATTCCTTATGGGGATAAATTCGTTTGGTAATGGCACTTGAACAGCATTCTGGAACGAAAAAATATCGTTAACCGAGGTACCACTGTATATGGTCATTAGATGAGTTACAAGGGTACATAAGGATACATGAGGTATAAGTTTCAACATTTGTACTAGATTATATTTGATAAACTATTTTTCTTTGAGCAATTAAGTAAGAGGTTTTGAGGCTAAATCGTAAGAATTATAGTAGACAGTTTACAATATAAGTATAGTTGAGTATTTAGGCTATGAAATTTGAACATAATTTGAACATGACATTTTTGAAACATAATAGTTTTATAATTTTGGATCATTTATAGTTTCATATGTCTACATAATAGAATTATTAAATCAGATTAAACAAATTAAATCAATAATTTGTTTTGCAATAAAAGACATAGCCCCACTCCACAAAGAGGGCAGTAAAGCAATAGCAAAGAACTACAGACCAATAGCGCTAACGTCCTATATCATAAAAATCTTTGAAAGGGTTCTAAGCAAGATCGCCACTCATCTTGATACCCATCAATTGCACAACCAAGGGCAGCATGGGTTTAGAGCAGGCCGCTCCTGTCTGTCCCAACTACTGGACCACTACGACAAGGTCCTGGATGCTCTAGAAGACAAACAATGCAGATGTTATATACACAGACTTTGCAAAAGCCTTTGACAAGTGTGACCATGGTGTAATAGCACACAAAATGCATGATAAAGGAATAACAGGAAAAGTTGGTAGATGGATCTATAATTTCCTAACAAGTAGAACACAAAGAGTAGTAGTCAACAGAGTAAAGTCTGAGGCAGCTACTGTGAAAAGCTCTGTTCCACAAGGCACAGTACTTGCTCTCATCCTGTTCCTCATCCTCATATCGGACATAGACAGGGATATAAGCCACAGTGCTGTGTCTTCCTTTGCAGATGACACCCGACTCTGTATGACAGTGTCCACCGTTGAAAAGACTGCAAGACTCCAAGCGGACATAAACCAAATCTTTAAATGGGCTGCAGAAAACAATATGAAGTTCAATGATGAGAAATTTCAATTACTCAGATACGGAAAACTTTAAGAAATTAAAATCTCATCAGCGTACAAAACTAATTCCAACCACACAATAGAGCGGAAAACTAATGTCAAAGACCTGGGAGTGATCATGTCAGAGGATCTCACCTTCAAGGACCATACCAAAGTAGCAATTGCATCTGCTAGAAAAATGACAGGATGGATAATGAGAACCTTCAAAACCAGGGATGCCAAGCCCATGTTGACACTTTACAGATCGCTTGTTCTATCTAGGCTGGAATATTGCTGCACACTAACTGCACCTTTCAAGGCGGGTGAAATTGCTGACCTTGAAAATGTGCAGAGAACCTTCACGGCACGCATAACTGCAATAAACCACCTCAATTACTGGGAACGCTTGAAGTTCCTAAACCTGTACTCTCTAGAACGCAGGTAGGAGAGATACATTATTATATACACATGGAAAATTCTCGAGGGATTAGTACCAAACTTGCACACGAAAATCACTCCCTACGAAAGCAAAAGACTCGGCAGGCGATGTAATATCCCCCCAATGAAGAGCAGGGGTGCCACTAGCACATTGAGGGACAACACAATAAGTGTCAGGGGCCCAAGATTGTTTAACTGCCTCCCAGCATACATCAGGGGGATTACCAACAAGCCCCTAGATGTCTTCAAGCAGGCACTGGACAGGCACCTAAAGTCGGTGCCTGACCAGCCAGGCTGTGGTTCGTACGTTGGACTGCGTGCGGCCAGCAGTAACAGCCTGGTTGATCAGGCTCTGGTCCAACATGAGGCCTGGTCACAGACTGGGCCGCAGGGGCGTTGACCCCTGGAATTCTCTCCAGATAAACTCCAGGTATATGGTCATTAGATGAGTTACAAGGAGCACAAGGGTACATGAGGATGGATTTCTTTATATTAGGTGGTTTATACGTTATAAGATATAACATGGCATATACATTATGAGGTACAAGTTTCAACATGTGTACTAGATTATGTTTGATAAATTATTTTTCTTTGAGCAATTTTGTAGGGGGTTTTGAGGCTAGGGGAGTAACACAGTGAATAATGTTATTTTGAGGCAGTGTAAAGTTATTTAATAAACTTTGTAGGTAATCTAAAGTAGTGGGTCTTTAGTTTTGGGCGAGTAGGTGGTTTTTTAGCAGAGTTTTGAATTGATGTACAGACCAGGTTTCTTTGGTAATCATAAGTAATAAATTCCAAATTTTTGGGCCTTTGATGTGCATTGCATTTTTGCAGTGTGAGGTGGACGCGTGGAACATTGAATAGTGATCTGTGCCTTGTGTTATGTTCATGTGTCCTGTTAAGGTTTGTCAGGAGAAATTTGAGTTGTGGGTTAATATTTGAGTTTAGTGTTTTATGTATGTAATAGGCACTGTAAGAAGTATGGATGTCTTGTATGGTGAGTAAGTTCAGACTTTTGAATATAGGTGGAGTAAGTTATGAAATGATAGAGCATCTTTTTCCGATCATAACGCCACCAAAAGTATGAAATTTGGTGAAAAACTAACGGAATTATGCTCTCGCAAAGTTAGCAGTATCGAAGATATATATGCATCGGTGATTTCGCCCAATTTGAGCCCTATTTTCGGCCAATTCCAATGTCTCAGTCTACGAAAATCATAGCTATTATTGTAGAATTCCATTTGGTCTATCGATTGAGTACAAGAAACCACCAATTTAACGATTCCAACTACCCAATAAAGCGGTCAGAAATTGGCAATATTGCCAATTTCACACAAATTTCAAAAGATGCCAATTTCAAAATACAGTAGAACGTCATTTAGCAGGAGATTATGTTGCACGTTACCGGTATTGCATGATTTAAGATTTGCGACACATTATCATCTTACACGACGTAAAGATGATATTACACGGTTCAGCAGGAGGGGAAAAATTTTGAGCGCATGGTTATTTACTGCCTAAGAATCCTCATGCTTTGAGGAAAATGGAATTTGTTTTACCTTCCTGCAAACTGTAAGTTTATTCAGATACACGGGGCCAGGAGCTGAGTCTCGACCCCTGCAACCACAATTAGGTGAGTACAGTTACATACATTATCATACATAGCAGCATATGTGTAGAGAACCTAGGATAACCCAAGTCAGACAATGGAAATACTGTCACTCTGACTTTTTTGGGTTATCCTAGGTTCTCTACACATATGCTGCTATGTATGATAATCTTAGAACTGTATCTGTGTATACCTGAATAAACTTACTTACAGTTTGTGGGAAGGAAAAACAAATAACCATTCTCACAAGCAGTCTTGTTACTACTACTGTGGTGGTTCAGCAGACACCACCCACCTTACCCAGCCACCACGGACCCCACCATCCCAGCATTCCTACGTATTTCATATGCGTCAGAAGTCCTGGCTACAAGCCAGCTGTGTTTGTGAAGAATAAGAGTGAATTGTGTTTTGATCTTGAATTAACGAAGAAAACAAAGATATTGGACAAGACATAACCCGTGGCCGTAATGAAGTGTTACTTTGTACACATAAAAAGATGTAAACATAAGTTTGTGTGACTGACTGACATGACTGACTTACTGAATGACTTGACTGACTTACTGAATGACTTGACTGACTTACTGAATGACTTGACTGACTTACTGAATGACTTGACTGACTTACTGAATGACTTGACTGACTTACTGAATGACTTGACTGACTTACTGAATGACTTGACTGACTTACTGAGACTTGACTGACTTACTGAATGACTTGACTGACTTACTGAATGACTGACTGACTTACTGAATGGACTTGACTGACTTACTGAATGACTTGACTGACTTACTGAATGACTTGACTGACTTACTGAATGACTTGACTGACTTACTGAATGACTTGACTGACTTACTGAATGACTTGACTGACTTACTGAATGACTTGGACTGACTTACTGACATGACTTGACTGACTTACTGAATGACTTGACTGACTTACTGAATGACTTGACTGACTTACTGAATGACTTGACTGACTTACTGAATGACTTGACTGACTTACTGAATGACTTGACTGACTTACTGCCGAATGACTTGACTGACTTACTGAATGACTTGACTGACTTACTGAATGACTTGACTGACTTACTGAATGACTTGACTGACTTACTGAATGACTTGACTGACTTACTGAATGACTTGACTGACTTACTGAATGACTTGACTGACTTACTGAATGACTTGACTGACTTACTGAATGACTTGACTGACTTACTGAATGACTTGACTGACTTACTGAACCCTTACTTGACTGCGACTTACTGAATGACTTGACTGACTTACTGAATGACTTGACTGACTTACTGAATGCGCTGACTTACTGAATGACTTGACTGACTTACTGAATGACTTGACTGACTTACTGAATGACTGACTGACTTACTGAATGACTTGACTGACTTACTGAATGACTTGACTGACTTGAATGCACTGATTACTGCGCTGACTGACTTACTTAGACGTAACCATGACTTGACATGACTTACTGATCCTGACGACTGCGCTTACATGACTGACTTGAGCGCTGACTTAATGACTGACTGCTGACTTAAGTTAGACACTCAGTTCAACCATCGACTTCAGTTCAAGAACTTCTACTATCCCCTCAGCTCAGTAGGGCCACAGCATAACTCTCCACTCTCTTCACAATCATCCACAAACATCAGCACCAAATTTAAGGTAAATACTATTATTTCTATTACATTTGTAGTCTTAATCAGTAAAAACAACATAATACATCACGATAATGAACTACAATTACATATTCACTTTTATTTTTGTAAGATCTGTTGGTCTAAAAAAAACTTGTTTGGCTTTTTGGGGACTCCTAGGAACGTAACCCTATTTTTCCCATTAGTTCTTTTAATTATTTAACACGAAATTATCTAACACGACTTTTTCAGGAACGTAACTATCGTGCTAAATGACGTTCTACTGTAGGGTCCAGAATAAACAAGACAGACATTCCTGGCACTAAAATAACATTTTATCTGTTCATTAATCATGTCTCAGGCTCCTATTCCATTGCTTTTGCTCTCCATTTTGAATTTTTATTCTCACAAAAAATTGAAGATTTTCTGTTATGTATACTACTGCATCATTGTAAAAATGGTATAAATAATATCAGCGCACTTGTGCAAGAATATTAGACTACCCAGTTGATGTGTATTGGACGTATGGTGTGATTTGTTTACTCTTGAACATCGGCTAAAATCGAACATTTTCTCTACTTTGAGCTCAATTTCAAGGTACTTGTCATTGTCAAACCAATAAAAATCATCTCTATTTCTGTAATATATCTTCCATTCTATGAAATGAGACCAAGAAAACGAGAATATATCAATAAATACCATACGAAAATAGACTGCAAAGTCGCTGTTTAAAAAAAAAAAAAAAAAAGTCGGAGTTTTTTTCTCATTATGCAGTGTGTGCTGCAGGATTTTTTTTATACTGCGCACACTGACCACACAGACCCATTCTTTCATATGTAGGCCTATCAGCCATTTCCCGCTTAATTTGAGGCCGCTAGAATTTAGGCATACTAGTACGTCAAATGCCCTAGTGCGTAAGCCATACTAGTACATCAAAACCTGAAAGGGTTAAAACACTCAAGAGCGATTGCTATTACAAGAAATAAATCTTATCTTTATTAATTATTATTATTATTATCACCATCAGCATACCTTGTTCACTGAGTTTAATCATTTCTTAATTAAGCTGCCACAAGAGACAGAATGTAAATACACAGACGAACAAACCAGTTGATCCCTTTACTGTGAATTTCTTTTGCACTTCTTCCATTTTCCTCTTGTTGTTTTTCCTCTTCCAAATGCTGCTGCACTTATGGGGTGCACAATAGACGTGCAGCAGCACTTGGAAGAGGAAAATGGAAGAAGTACAATGGAAATAAGTCACTATGTCTAACTTTTTTGGGTTATCCTAGGTTCTCTACACACATGCTGCTATGTAAGATAATGTATGATAATGTATGTACCTGTATTTGTGTATACCTAAATAAACTTACTTACTTATAAATAACAAAAAAAGGCACAATACCGTGACTGGAACAATACACCACAACCCGACATATAAAAAGAGAGAGCTTACGACGACGTTTCAGTCCGACTTGGACCATTTCTCCTTTCTCCTCTGTGTTTTCTTTCTTTTTTTGCCTTGTATTTGTCCTTCTTTATTTTATTTTCCTTTTTCCCCCTCTGTGTTGTTGTTCATACCCTATGCGGGCCGCCAGCTTCATTGCAGTGCTGCTTTCCTAGAATATGACTGGCTCACCTACTACTACTACCACCACCACTACCACTACTACCTCCATTATTACCCTCCACCACTTTCTTGTGCCCTCCCTGTCGGCCTGCCTATAAATACCCCTTCTTCCTGTCCTGTGTGTTAGTGTGACTTTGTAAATGGTCCAAGTCGGACCGAAACGTCGTCGTAAGCTCCTCTCTTTTATATGTGCGGGTTGTGTGTGTATTACTTACTTACTTAAAGTACACAATCAAGGGATCAGCTGGTGTTCATCTGTGTGTTGACATTTTCTGTCTCTCGTGGCAGTTTAAGAAATTATTATACTCAGTGAACAAGGTATCGATGGTGATAATAATAATAATAATAAAATATAATTAATAATCACTCTGGGGTGCTGTAAATGTCATACGTATTTTGTATAGGTTTGGTAGCTGACATTAAGCACTCCAGAGCGATTGTTATTATCATCATTATCATTATTACTATTATTAATTATTATTATTATTATTATTACATTCTGTCTCTCATGCCAGCTTAATAAATGATTAAACTCAGTGAGCAAGGTATGTGGATGGTAATAATAATCAAAAATAATAATAATAATAATAATAATAATAATAATAATAATAATCACTCTGGAATGGTTTAAATGTCACCTACCAAACCTGTACAAAATACATATGACATACAGGTAGTGCGGCGTCTCAGCCTCAAGTATCTAAGTCGCCTTCCTACAGCCACTCAGTACACTAGCTTTCCCCTCTCCAAGACTACATATTTGTACAAATTTGCACTTTATGTGCATCCCATAGTACAAGATGTCGGCAAAAGGAAGATCTTGACTTCACCTGAAGGAAGCGCTAAGAAACAAAGCAAGGCTCTCGATCTTGTGGTGAAAATGAAGATTATAAAGATTATTGTACAGTGGACCCCGAGTTTCGTAAGGTTCTTACTGTAAACATCGTGTTTCGTAAGCTTTTACGATTTTGAGAATCGTAAAACCGCTCGTGTTCGTAACGTATTAGACCTGTCCGCCTGCTCAGCGCCTGCGCGGGACGCAGGACGCTGCCAGTGAAGCGTTGTTTACCATTGAGAGAACATTACCTAGCGCGCTCTTTCAAACATTCACACTACATTTGGTGTTTTTGGTGCTTTAGTGATTGTCACTGTGAAATAAGTCACCATGGGTCCAAAGAAGCTTCCTAGTGGCACCCGTGTGGTAAAGAAAGTGAGGAACACCATCGAACTGAAGAAAGAGATTATAGAAAAATATAAGTGGCATACGTCTGAGTGATCTTGCCAGGATGTACAACAAAACCCCTTCTACTATCAGCTCTATCCTGGCAAGAAAATGAGATCAAAGGAAGCTAATGTTGCAAAGGGTTGATATGTTAACGAAAAATAGATGAAAACAGTGGATGAGGTTGAGAAGTTGTTGTTGGTGTGGATCCATGAAAAACAGAGAGCGGGTGATAGTATTTCCATGGCGATAATTTGTGAAAAGGCAAGGAAGTTGCACGCAGATCTTGTCAAGACAATGCCTACAACCAGTGGTGAGACAAGTGATTTTAAAGCCAGCAAAGGCTGGTTTGACAGGTTTAAGAAACGTAGTGGCATACACAGTGTTGTGAGGCATGGTGAGGCAGCCAGCTCAGACAAACGTGCAGCTGAAAAATTTGTGCATGAATTCCAGGGGTTCGTAGAGGCTGAACAATTCCTCCCCCAACAAGTGTTTAACTGTGATGAAACAGGCCTGTTTTGGAAGAAAATGCCCAACAGGACCTACATTACTCAGGAGGAAAATGCACAGCCAGGACACAAGCCTATGAAAGACAGGCTAACTCTCATGTTTTGTTCTAATGCTAGTGGGGATTTTAAAGTGAAGCCTTTACTGGTGTATCACTATGAAAATCCCAGACCCTTCAAGAATCAGTGTTGACAAGAATAATTTGTTTTGCATTGGAAGGCTAACACCAAGGCATGGGTCACTACGGAGATTTTCAAGGAATGGGTGACTGGAGTGTTTGGCCCTACTGTGAAGAAATACCTCTTGGAAAAGAAATTGCCACTCAAGTGCCTCCTGATACTGGACAATGCCCCTGCTCACCCTCACAACTTGCAAGAGTGTTTGTCTGACAAGTTTAATTTCATCAGAGTGAAGTTCTTGCCTCCTAACACCACTCCTCTCCTCCAGCCCATGGACAAGCAGGTCATTTCCAACTTCAAGAAACTGTACACCAAAGCACTGTTTGAAAAGTGCTTTGAAGTGACCTCGGACACTGAGTTGACCCTAAGAGAGTTCTGGAAAGATCACTTCAACATTGTGCAATGCATACGCCTTATAGGTAAGGCTTGGGAGGAGTGACTTCAGGACTTTGAACTCTGCTTGGAGACCATTGTGGCCAGGTTGTGTCCAACAGAGGGATTTTGAAGGATTTGAGGCTGACCCTGACCTTGACCCCGATGACCCTGTGCCTGTTGTGGACTCTATTGTGGCATTGAGGGGAAAAACCTGGGGTTGGAGGTGAGTGGTGAGGATGTGAAAGAGTTGGTGGAGGCCCCAGGGTAGAGCTAACAACTGAAGAGCTGCAAGAGCTTCATCTGGAACAGCAACAGACCACAGCTGAGGTTATTGCTTCAAAGGAGGAGGGTGAGAGACAGAAGGAGGTGCCCTCTTCAGTGTAAGGAGATGTGTACAAAGTGGAATGAGTTGCAGACATTTGTTGAAAGACACCACCCTGAGCAAGCTGAAATGAGCCTTCTGTGCAGCCACTTCAGTGACAGAGCCATGCGCACTTCAGGAAAGTGTTGAAGAGTCGCCAGAAACAGAGGACTCTGGACAGTTACTTCACCAGGCAGGGGTCCGGTGACTCTCAAGCTGGTCCTAGTGGCATTAAAAGACCAAAAGAAGTAACCCCAGAGAGGGACTTGTTACCTGAAGTCCTTTTGGAGGAATTCCCCTTCCAACCACTAACTCCTGCCCCTATCAGCAACTCTACCTTCAGATGCCTGCAACTCTTCAATAAAGGTAAGTAAATGTTATATATATATATATATATATTGTTTTTAATTTAGTATGTGAATATTTTTTTGTGGAATGGATTAATTGTATTTACATTATTTCTTATGGGAAATAATGGTTGAATTACGTAAACTTCGTGTTAAGTACTAGCTCCTGGAGACGGATTAATTACGATACTCTTGGGTCCTGTAAAAATATGGAGACAAGTGAAAGCTAGTGTACTCAGAGGCTGTAAAGCAGTGTCATACGTATTTTGTACAGGTTTGGTAGCTGACATTTAAACCACTCCAGAGCGTTATTATTATTATTATTATTATTATTGTTAAGTGTTGTTATTACCAGCGAAATACCTTGTTCACTGACTTTAATGAGGGATCAGCTGGTGTGTTCGTCTGTGTATTGACATTTTGTCTCTTGTGGCAGCTTAAGAAATTATTATACTCAGTGAACAAGGTATGTAGTTGGTAAATTAATAATAATAATAATAAAATATAATTAATAATCATTCTAGGGTGCTGTAAATGTCATATGTATTTCGTATAGGTTTGGTAGCTGACCTCTAAGCACTCCAGAGCGATATTATTATTTTTATTAATTATTATTAATTATTATTACATTCTCTCATGCCGTTTAATAAATGATTAAACACAGTGAACAAGGTACAGTCATACCTCGGTTAACGATTTTTAATCCATCAGAGGGTGTATCTTTAAACCCGAATCAATCGTTATCAATCAATTTTCCCCTAAAAATAATGGAAATAAATTAATCCGTTCAGACTTCCGAAAGTAGAAAAAATCAAATATTTTTAGAACTTTTTGACATTAAATAATACAAATTTAATGAACAATTAAAAATACATGTAAATATAGTACAATACCATGACACTTACACTGATTGAAGAGTTGATGTGGGAGGACGGGAGGGGGAAAGGATGGAGTATAGTATGCTAGTGTTTGGAAGGAATCCCTTCCCATTAACACTCGGGTGGCAAGTTCTTTTCTGGGGTTACCCTTTTTTCTTTGAATGCTACACTCCCTGCATGAATGCTACACTCCCTCATCCCTGCTTCACTTCCTGCATGAATGCTACACTCCCTGCATCCTGCTTCACCCCCTGCATAATGCTCACTCCCCATCCTACTACACTCCCTGCATGCCTGCTACACTCCTGCGCCTGCTCCACTCACTGCATGCCTGCTCACTCACTGCATGCCTGCTCACTCCCTGCATCCCTGTTCACTCCTGCATGAATACTACACTCCCTGCATGAATGCTACCTCCTTCATCCTGCTTCCTCCCTGCATGAATTCTACACTCCCTGCGTGTCTGCTACACTCCCTGCATGAATGCTACACTCCCTGCATGAATGCTACACTCCCTACATGAATGCTACACTCCCTGCATGAATGCTACCTCCCTGCATCAATGCTACACTCCCTGCTACACTCTTTACCACATGCTTGGAACAAGGGGCTTTCTTGGGCCCATGGTGGCTTATTTAGCAGTTTCAAGCACAAAAAACAGTGGAATAATGACAATATACTGGAATGAATGCGTGGGTGGAGTGGGTGGGGGTGCTCTCGCTTGTAAACAATAGCACACGGGCGCCCCCTGGGTCCCCACAGCTGGGCGCCACGCGGACACGCCCGGGGACGAATATCGTAAACCGAGTCAATATTTTGACGTAAAAATGTATCCTAACGAATTTATCATTATCCGATGCCTCGTTACAGTATGACTGTATTGAATGGTAATAATAAAAAAAATGACCACAACCATTACAGAAAACGTTACCCATCTGAAGGTAACTACAGAAGATCCTCTTCCCCTATGCAAGATTTTGAAAAAGTGCGTTTTTTCTCAATTTTTTTTTTTTTTTCAAGTAATCAGTTATATGTCAGGTTTCCTGGAATATCTTGAAGTAAGTCATTGACCTATTTCATGTTGTATTACCATTAATAATAAACAGATTAAAAGGAATTTCCCAACAAACATAAAACTGAATGTTTAATTTTGGTGGTGACACTTTTGAATGTCAGTATTTAGTGTTTCCTCGATTAGCGGCAATTGTTTCGGGCGTGGTCTTGGGCCCCCTATCTCCGTCGTTAAGTGAGGAGAAAACTGTATTGTAAAATACACTTATAACAATATGGTAAATAATTATTTGACAGTCAGACAAATAAAAAGGGCAATGTACATTGTACTAGAGCACTTAATGGGTGATATTATGTTGAGATGAAGCTTAACAAGATTCAGTCAAACCAGTGATTTGAGGGAAAAATGCTAGTTCTTGTTCATTTTTTTTCAAACCTACAACCTGAGTCTGATAATTTTACCATGATAATGCCATCCAAGTAAAAACTATTTGTTACATTGTTATCTCGTTTAAGTTTTTGAAGTCTGTATATAGGTTCTGTCGCCTTTTAGTTGGCACTCATTAACATACACATTACTCTTTTCTTTTTCATGAGGAGGAACTCATTAGATCCTTTTTTACATCAATGGAATTGAATCTTAACATAACACTTTACTTTTACCCGGCCCACCTAGCAATTGGGCTTCCTTGATTTGCTGGTTTTAATGTTAATTGTATCTCTCCTCTTTTATTAGGTGAAGTGCTTTGTTAGTGTAATTGTCTGTCTGGGGATCAAAGAAGCAAATTTACCTAAACCAATAATAACAAAAGTGCATAAATTATCACAAACCAATGCTAGACAACCCCCCTCCCCCCTCTTCAAAGACCTAAACTTACTCACTGTACAGAACATCCACACCTACTACTGTCAACCTACATTTACAGAACCATAAATTCTAATAATTTAACCCTGAACTAAAACACTTTCTTGATAGTTGCAACAGGACCCATAAACACAATACCCGACAAAGAAACTCTATGACATTCCTCATGTCAATAAACCTCTACAAAATTCAATGACATAAGGGGGCCCAAAATTTGGAACTCCCTGCCTGAAAATTCTAAAACTACAGACTGACCACCATTTTCAAAACTAGGTGGCCTGGTGGTCTGGTGGCTAAACTCTGCTTCACCACGGAGGGCCCAGGTTCGATTCTGGCAGGTGGAAACATTTCGCGGGGTTTCCTTACCTTTGTCATGTTCATCTGCAGCAAATAGGTACCTGGGGTGTTAGCGACTGGTGTGGTTGCATCCTGGGGGGCAATATTAGGCCCCAATGGAAATAAGACAGACAGTCCCCGATGCGCCTGACTTTCTTAGGTTATCCCGGGTGGCTAACCCTCTGGGGTTAAAAATCCGAAGAAATCTTATCTTACAGTCAACCCTCTGTTTTCATGTATTCCGTTTTTGGTGAGTTTTTGGGCACTTTTCATGGAAATATTACCTCCGTTTTCGGTGATTGGCTCCATTTTCGTTCATGTGTTAACCTGTCCAGTGCCCAGCCCTACAAAGCTCCCCCCGCACATTCTCAGGGAGTGTAGCATTGTTCTGGTTGAGTGAGCATTATCCTGCGGTTCATACAAAACATTCCTAACAATCCATTGTTTTGGCCCTTGATTATTAGTGTGACTGCTAAATAAGCCACCATGGGCCCAAGAAAGCTCAGCACCGTCCTTGGTAAAGAAAGTGAGGAACACCATAGAATTAAAGAAAGAAATGTAGCAAAGTATCAAAATGGAGTGACAAAAGGGTATAACCAGCCCAGCAATAAAGTTAGTATTAACAGTGTAGGAAGTAAGTTAAGCGATTAAGCGATAGAAAAATGACAACAAAAAACTTAACTCCTCCATTGTTTGAGGGAAAATAGGGACACTGAGACCAGAGCTGCCCCCTGCCAACATCTCCTCCAAGGTAAGTGTAAATATTTCTTATTTATATAAGTGTGAATATTTCTTATTTATAAATAAAGGTGTAAATATTTATTTATAAAGTGTAAATATTTATTATTGATAAATTACGTACATTGTGTGAATAGTGGTGGTGGCCTGCTGCTACCGCTGACCACCACCTGCAATATATGTACGGCTTATGGTCAGTGGCCCTTAAACCCAACAACAATAACACTACCACGTTCTCTCATACATAATGACATATTTTATTCATTCTAGAGTATACAGTGGACCCCCGGATTACGATGGTGTCGGATTATGCTAAATTCGGTTAGTGATACATTTTTCAGTAAAAATATTGGCTCCGTTTACGATGATCCGCTCGGAATAAGCTATTCGTCTTGGACGCGTACATGTGCCCTGGGACAGCAGTGTGCCATTGTTTACCAGCGAGTGAGCACCACCACCGCCACCCATGCATTCATACCATACATTTTGTCCTTTTTCCACTGTTTTTAGTGCCTGCAACTGCTAAATCAGTCACCATGGGTCCAAAAAAGCTCCTAGTGCCAGCCCTGTGGTAAAGAATGTCAGAAATACAGTAGAACTGAAGGAGATCATTGCACAATGGACTGATGTGCAGGTTTTATGGATGAATATCACCTAACAAAGCTGTTGCAGGCCGTGCTGGCAACATGTACAATGACAATGTGTGTCCCATTTCAGGAATGTTTTAAAGAAATGCCAGACACAGAGCTCCCTGGACAGATTTTTGGTTAGAGAGGGTCCAGTGACTCTCAACCAGATCCTAGTGGCATTAAAAGAAAAGGCCAGTAACCCCAGAAAAGAACTTGGTACCTGCAGTGTTATGGAAGGGATTCCCCTTCCCAAAAACTAGCTACTACTACTTCCTCCCCTCCTTCTTCTTCCACACATCAACAACTCTTCAATAAAGGTAAGTGTGAAGTTAATACACTGTTGTATGTATTGCTTAATTTACTTTTACATGTATGTGTAAGTTAATGTGTAAAAAATATTTATTTTAATACTTTTGGATGTCTGAAATGGATTAATTGAATTTCCATTATTTCTTATGGAGAAAATAGATTCGGATTACAATATTTTGGTTAACAATAAGCCCTCTGGAATGGATTAATAGCGTAATCCGGGATCCCCTGTATATCATGTTTCTATGTTACTAATATTGTTTATTATGTCATATTAGATGAATTGTGATAGATAAATAAACCATAGAGCTGATATTAGTGTCCAATGAAGTATTTTGTCCTGCCTCCCAACAATAAACTCGCCTCCTCTCTCCTCCTCTCCATCTTCCATACACAATCAATAAAGGTAAGTGTGATGTTAAATGTTCATTTATACATGTTATTAGTGCTTTATATTTATTGGTCATTCTTTTCTGTTAATAAATCTATATTTAATCTCTAAAAATTATTTTTGTTAATACTCCTGGGTGTCAAAGCGGATTAATTGAATATACATTATTT
>WNWK01016699.1:0-15000 GCA_009830355.1 Cherax destructor
ATGTTTAGTGTGGGGGAGATGTTTAGTGTGGGGAGATGTTTAGTGTGGGAGATGTTTAGTGTGGAGAGATGTTTAGTGTGGGGGAGATGTTTAGTGTGGGGGTGATGTTTAGTGTGGGAGATGTTTAGTGTGGAGAGATGTTTAGTGTGGGAGAGATGTTTAGTGTGGGAGATGTTTAGTGTGGGAGATGTTTAGTGTGGGAGAGATGTTTAGTGTGGGAGAGATGTTTAGTGTGGGAGATGTTTAGTGTGGGGAGATGTTTAGTGTGGGGAGATGTTGTTTGTTGGAGTGTTTGTCTTTGAGATGTTTGTGTGGAATGTTTATTGTGGATCTGTTTTGTCTTCGTCTTCTTCCTCCTCTTCTTCGTCTTCTCCTCCTTTTTCGTCCTTCGTCCCGTCTCTCTTCTCGTACTCTCCTCCTCTTTTCCTCTCGTCTTTCTCTCCTCCTCACTCTTTTCCTCCCTTCCTAGTCTTCCTCGTCCTCCTCCTCCTCCTCTCCCCTCTTCCTCCTCGTCTTCCTCCTCTTCGTCCTCCTCGTCTTCCTTGTCTTCCTCCTCGTCATTCTCGTCTTCTTCCTAGTCCTTCTCGTATTCCTCGTCCTCCTCCTCCTCGACTTCCTCCTCGTCTTCCTTCTCGTCTTCCTCCTCGTCTTTCTCCTCGTCTTCCTCCTCGTGTTCCTCCTCCTCCTCCTCGTCTTTTTCCTCGTCCTCCTCCTCGTCGTCCCCTCCCCTCATTCTCTCCTCCTCCGTCTTCCTCCTCTCTCCTCGTCTTCCTCCTCGTTCTCCTCCTCGTCGTCCTCCTCGTTCTCCTCCTCGTCGTTCTCCTCCTCGTCTTCCTCCTCCTCCTCCTCGTCTTCCTCCTCGCCCTCCTCCTCGTCGTCCTCCTCCTCGTCTTCCTCCTCGTCCTCCTCCTCGTCTTCCTCCTCGTCCTCCTCCTCGTCTTCCTCCTCCTCCTCGTTCTCGTCGTCGTCCTCCTCGTCTTTCACCTCGTCCTCCTCTTCTTCCTCCTCGTCTTCCTCCTCCTCCTCCTCCTCCTCGTCCCCGTCCTCATCCTCCTCGTCTTCCTTCTCGTCCCCCTCCTCGTCCCCCTCCTCGTCCTCCTCCTCGTCCTCCTCCTCGTCCTCCTCCTCGTCTTTCTCCTCGTCTTCCTCCTCGTCCCTCTCCTCGTCCTCCTCCTCGTCCTCCTCCTCGTCCTCCTCCTCGTCTTTCTCCTCGTCTTCCTCCTCGTCCTCCTCCTCGTCTTCCTTCTCGTCCTCGTCCTCATCCTCCTCGTCCTCGTCCTCATCCTCCTCGTCTTCCTCCTCGTCCCCCTCCTCGTCCTCCTCCTCGTCATCCTCCTCGTCCTCCTTCTCCTCATCCTCCTCGTCTTCCTCTTCTTCTTCCTCATCGTCCTCGTCCTCATCCTCCTCGTCTTCCTCCTCGTCCTCCTCCTAGTCCTCGTCCTCATCCTCCTTGTCCTCCTCGTCTTCCTCCTCGTCTTCCTCCTCGTCCTCCTCCTAGTCCTCGTCCTCATCCTCCTTGTCCTCCTCGTCTTCCTCCTCGCCCTCCTCCTGGTCCTCCTCCTCGTCCTCGTCTTCATCCTCCTCCTCGTCCTCCTTCTCGTCTTCATCCTCCTTGTCCTCCTCGTCTTCCTCCTCGTCCTCCTCCTAGTCCTCGTCCTCATCCTCCTCGCCCTCCTCCTGGTCCTCCTCCTCGTCCTCGTCTTCATCCTCCTCCTCGTCCTCCTTCTCGTCTTCATCCTCCTTGTCCTCCTCGTCTTCCTCCTCGTCCTCCTTCTAGTCCTCGTCCTCATCCTCCTCGCCCTCCTCCTCGTCCTTCCCCTCGTTCTCGTTCTCATCCTCCTCGTCGTGCTCCTCGTCTTCCTCCTCGTCCCCCTCCTCGTCCTCCTCCTCGTCCTCATTCTCCTCGTCTTCCTCCTCTTCTTCCTCCTCGTCCTCCTCCTCGTCCTCCTCTTGTTCCTCCTCGCCCTCCTCCTCGTCTTCCTCCTTGTCCTCGTCCTCATCCTCCTCTCCCTCCTCCTCTTCTTCCTTTTCGTCCTCATCCTCCTCGTCTTCCTCCTCTTATTCGTCCTCGTGTTCATCCTCCTCGCCCTCCTCCTCGTCTTCCTCCTCGTCCTCGTCCTCCTCCTCGAACTCGTCCTCCTCCTCGTCCTCGCCCTCGTCCTCATCCTCCTCACAAGGAGGGTCTCATCACAGAACATAAGAACGCAGACAAGCGTTTCTGTGTTACAGTTACTGTTGTGTTCTCTAAAGGCTGAGAACTTAATTGTGACTTTGGAGTCGTTTTAACCTTTGTGTCTGGCGTTGAATGTTGTGTTGAAGCCAACACTGTACCACCTGTATGTGTTGGTGGTGGAGGTGGTGGAGGTGGTGGTGGTGGTAGTGGTGGTGGTGGTGGTGGTAATGTTGGTGGTGATGGTAGTGGTGGTGGTAGTGTTAGTGGTTGTGGTTGTTGTGGTGGTGGTGGTGGTGGTAGCAGTAGTGGTAGTGATGATGATGGTGATGGTAGTGGTGGTGGTGGTGTTGGTGGTGGTGGTAGTAGTGGTGGTGGTGGTAGCAGTGGTAGTGGAGGTGGTGGTGGGGGTATTGTTGGTGGTGATGGTAGTGGTGGTGGCAGTGTTAGTGGTTGTGGTAGTTGTGGTGGTATTTGTAGCAGTAGTGGTAGTGATGATGGTGGTGGTGGTAGTAGTGGTGGTGGTGTTGGTGGTGGTGGTGGTAGTGGTAGTGGTGGTAGAAGTGGTGGTGATGTTGTTGTTGTTGTTGTTGGTAGTAGTAGTGGTGTTGGTGGTTTTGGTAGTGGTGGTTGTAGTGGTAGTGGTGGTGGTAGCAGTAGTGGTAGGGGTGGTGGTGGTGGTTGTGGTAGTGGTAGTGATGGTAGTGGTAGCAGTAGTGGTAGTGGTGGTGATGGTAATGATAGTGGAGGTGGTAGCGGTGTTGTGGTAGTGGTGGTTGTGGTAGTGATAGTGTAGTAGCAGTAGTGGACGTGGTGGTAATGATGGTCTTGGTGGTAGTGTTGTGGTAGTGGTGGTTGTGGTGGTGGTGAGTGCTAGTGGTGGTTGTGGTAGTGGTAGAGGTAGCAGTAGTGGTGGTTGTGGTGTTGGTAATGGTGATGGTGGTAGTGGTGGTGGTAGTGGTAGCAGTAGTGGTAGTGGTGGTGGTTGTGGTGGTGGTGGAGGTGGAGGTGATGGTGGTGGTGGTTGTGGTGGTAGTGGTAGTGGTGGTGGTTGTGGTGGTAGTGGTGTTTGTGGTGGTAATGGTGGTTGTGGTGGTGGTGGTAGTAGTAGTGGGTGTGGTGGTAGTGGGGGTAGTAGTGGTGGTAGCAGCGATGGTAGTGGGGGTAGCAGTGTTGGTAGTGGTGGTAGCAGTTTTGGTAGTGGTGGTAGTAGCGGTGGTAGTGGTGGTAGCAGTGGTGGTAGTGATGATAGTAGTGGTGGTAGTGATGGTAGCAGTGGTGGTAGCAGTGGTAGCAGTTGTGGTAGCAGTGGTGGTAGTAGTGGTAGTAGCAGTGGTGGTAGCAATGATAGCAGTGGTGGTAGTGATGGTAGCAGTGGTGGTACCAGCGGTGGTAGTGTGGTAGCAGTGGTGGTAGTGGTGGTAGCAGTGGTGATAGCAGTGGTAGCAGTGGTGATGGTGGTAGCAGCGGTGGTAGTGGTGGTAGCAGTGGTGGTAGCAGTAGTGATAGCAGTGATAGTAGTAGTGGTGGGTGGTAGTGGTTGGTAGGAGCGGTGGTAGTGGTGGTGGTAGTGATGGTAGCAGTGGTGGCAGCAGTGGTGGTAGCAGTGGTGGCAGCAGTGGTGGTAGCAGTGGTGGTAGCAGTGGTGCCAGCAGTGGTGGTAGCAGTGGTGGTAGCAGTGGTGGCAGCAGTGGTGGTAGCAGTGGTGGTAGTAGTGGTGGTAGCAGTGGTGGCAGCAGTGGTGGTAGCAGTGTAGGTGGTAGCAGTGGTGGCAGCAGTGGTAATGGTAGCAGTGGTGGTAGCAGTGGTGGCAGCAGTGGTGGTAGCAGTGGTGGTAGTAGTGGTGGTAGCAGTGGTGGTCAGAGTGGAGCTAGTAACAGTGGTGGTAGCATGGTGGCAGCAGTGTGGTAGCAGTGGTGGTAGCAGTGGTGGAGCAGTGGTAAGCAGTGGTGGAGCAGTGGTGGCAGAGTGCAGTGGTAGCAGTGGTGGAGCAGTGTGGGCAGTGGTGGTAGCAGTGGTGGAGTGGTGGTAGCAGTGGTGGCAGCAGTGGTGGTAGCAGTGTGGTGCAGTGGTGGCAGCAGTGGTGGTGAGCATGTGGAGCAGTGGTGGCACGTGGTGGAACAGTGGTGGAGCAGTGGTGGTGCAGTG
Organism: Cherax destructor; assembly: GCA_009830355.1. Lineage (NCBI taxonomy): Eukaryota > Metazoa > Arthropoda > Malacostraca > Decapoda > Parastacidae > Cherax > Cherax destructor. The sequence continues at coordinate 4,319 of WNWK01016699.1, forward strand.
AGTGGCAGCGTGGTGGTAGTAGTGGTGCAGTGGAGGCAGTGGGTGGCAGCAGTGTGGTGGAGTGAGAGTGGTAGAGTGGTGACGTGGTGGAGCGAACGTGGTGGTAGTGTGGAGCAGTGGTGGTAGCAGCGTGGGGTGGAGCAGTGGTGGCAGCGTGGTAGGGGGAGCAGTGGTGGTAGTGTGGAGCAGTGGTGGTAGTAGTGGAAGCATGGTGGTAGCAGTGATAGCAGTGGTGTGTGGAGCAGGTGGTAGCAGCTTGTGGTAGTGGACGTCATGGTGGAGCAGACGTGGTAGTGGGAGCAGTGAGTGTAGTGTGGAGAGTGGTAGTGGTAGCAGTGGTGGTAGCAGTGATAGCAGTGGTGGTAGTATGCATTGGTGGTAGGCAGAGCAGTGGTAGTGTGAGCAGTGGTGAGTACAGCTTTGGGAGTGTGAGAGTGGTAGTGTGGCTGCAGTGGTGTAGTGTGGTATGCATGGTGGTAGCAGTGATAGCAGTGTGGTAGTGATGGAGCAGTGGTGGTAGCAGCGGTGGTAGTGTGGTAGCAGTGGTGGTAGCAGTGGTAGCAGTGGTGGTAGTATGGTAGCTATGGGGAGTGTAGTGTAGCATGGTAGTGTGGTGAGTGGTGGTAGAGTAGCGTGGTGGTAGTGGTGGTAGAGTGGTGGTAGCAGGGTGGAGTGTGGTAGAGTGGTGGTAGTACTTGGTGGGTATAGGGTCGTAATATGTGCTATGTAGTGGTATGTATGTAGACTGTATGTGGTAGTACCTGAATAACTACTAGTGGTGGTGGTAGTGGTGGTAGTATGAGGTGGGTAGTGTTAGTAGTGGTGGTAGTGGTGAGTAGAGGTGTAGTGGTGGTAGTATTGGATTTAGTAGTAGTTTGGTGGTGTTATGGTGGTGGAGTGGTGAGAGTAGGGGAGAGACTGGTACCATCATGGTCTTCATCAACATTGTTATTCCACCTCCAGCAATAGTAAGGATCAACTTCTAAATTCTTTATAAGAAAATTATCTAGTTTTTGGTTCACATCTAGAATAGAGAGAGAGAGAGAGGTCCCCCGAGTCATGGTCTCTCTCTCTCTCTCTCTCTCTCTCTCTCTCTCTCTCTCATGGTTCCTGTCTCGCCTCCATTTATCTCTCTACGGACATCTTTACTGGCATTTTTTTTTTTTTTTCGGCAAACTTTCCAAAATTTATTAATTTGGCCACGAGTTCTCTCCCTTCTTGGTGCATCTCTGCTGGGAGGGCGAGACGTCTTGGAGGGAGGGCGAGACGTCTTGGTGGGAGGGCGAAACTTCTTGGTGGGAGGGCGAAACGTCTTGGTGGGAGGCCGAGACGTCTTGGTGGGAGGGCGAGACGTCTTGGTGGGAGGGCGAGACGTCTTGGTGGGAGGGCGAGACTTCTTGGTGGGAGGGCGAGACTTCTTGGTGGGAGCGCGAGACTTCTTGGTGGGAGGGCGAGACGTCTTGGTGGGAGGGCGAGACGTCTTGGTGGGAGGGCGAGACTTCTTGGTGGGAGGGCGAGACTTCTTGGTGGGAGGGCTAGACGTCTTGGTGGGAGGGCGAGACTTCTTGGTGGGAGGGCGAGACGTCTTGGTGGGAGGGCGAGACGTCTTGGTGGGAGGGCGAGACTTCTTGGTGGGAGGGCGAGACTTCTTGGTGGGAGGGCGAGACTTCTTGGTGGGAGGGCGAGACGTCTTGGTGGAGAGGGCGAGGACGTCTTGGTGGGAGCGGCGAGACTTCTTGGTGGGAGGGCGAGATGTCTTGGTGGAGGGCGAGACTTCTTGGTGGGAGGGCGAGACGTCCTGGTGGGAGGAGCGTGTGCGCCTGGTGGGAGGGCGAGACGTCTTGGTGGGAGGGCGAGACTTCTTGGTGGGAGGGCGAGACTTCTTGGTGGGAGGGCGAGACTTCTTGGTGGGAGGGCGAGACGTCCTGGTGGGAGGCGAGACTTCTTGGTGGGAGGGCGAGACTTCTTGGTGGGAGGGCGAGACGTCTTGGTGGGAGGGAGACGTCTTGATGGGAGGGCGAGACTTCTTGGTGGAGGGCGAGACTTCTTGGTGGGAGGGCGAGACGTCTTGGTGGGAGGGCGAGACGTCTTGGTGGGAGGGCGAGACTTCTTGGTGGGAGGGGAGACTTCTTGGTGGGAGGGCGAGACGTCTTGGTGGGAGGGCGAGACTTCTTGGTGGGAGTACGAAACGTCTTGGTGGGAGGGCGAGACGTCTTGGTGGGAGGGCGAGACTTCTTGGTGGGAGGGCGAGACGTCTTGGTGGGAGGGCGAGACGTCTTGGTGGGAGGGCGAGACTTCTTGGTGGGAGGGCGAGACGTCTTGGTGGGAGGGCGAGACGTCTTGGTGGGAGGGCGAGACGTCTTGGTGGGAGGGCGAGACGTCTTGGTGGGAGGGCGAGACGTCTTGGTGGAGGCGAGACGTCTTGGTGGGAGGCGAGACGTCTTGGTGGGAGGGCGAGACGTCTTGGTGGGAGGGCGAGACGTCTTGGTGGGAGGGCGAGACGTCTTGTTGGGAGGGCGAGACGTCTTTGGAGCTTGAGGAGACAATATACAACAGCAAGAGGAACGTCATCCATTGGTTCAGAATTGTTGGAGACGTAAAGGAAGAGGAATAAAAGGAGGAGGAGAAGAAATAGGAATAGGAGAAGAGAGTGGAACAGGATGAAAGAGAGAGTCATAGCAGAAGAGAGGGTGATTCGAGGAGAAACAAGGAATGATGACGAGAAGAATGGGGATAAGAAAGAACAGGAAGAGATGGAGGATGAGGTAGAGGAGCAGAATGAAGAAGAAGAGTGAATATCCTCACAAAACACAAGAACTAACGCAGTGTATTATTTACTTATCAAACCATGCAAAAAAATATATAAACCCCGACGGTAGACTAAAATAAAATAGCCCAAGTACAGAAAAATGAAGAGAATAGCACCAATAAAACCTCTTCTCTAACTAAGTAATTCACCAGAAATGCAAATTGGACAAAAATAAAAACACCAGAAAATCTTTCTAAAAAATTGCAAACTTTTTTATACAAAAACTATTAAAAGTTTTAAATTATTATTAATAGTTACATATAAGTATTAAATAAATCATAAAGTAATAATTATTAAAGTATTAAATAAATACATTAATAATAGTATTCTTTGACTTAAGTAGTTACTGTTGGGTTTAGTCCTGACTCTTTCTCTTCTACTTCAGCTCTTCCTCTCACCGGCTATTCTTCTTCTGTCCCCACTTCCCCCTCGCCCCTAGTGGGTCCTTACCTGAGAGTCTGAACTAACTAACTAGTATTCTTTGGAAGAGACCCGGGCCGGGATCCATACCGGCAGATCATATAGAATAGAATTGAATAGTATTTTGGAGACCACTCCCACGGGCCCTCGTAGGGTGGGGAACACTCCCACGAGCCCTCGTAGGGTGGGGAACACTCCCACGGGCCCTCGTAGGGTGGGGAACACTCCCACGAGCCCTCGTAGGGTGGGGAACACTCCCACGGGCCCTCGTAGGGTGGGGAACACTCCCACGGGCCCTCGTAGAGTGGGGAACACTCCCACGAGCCCTCTTGGGGCGGGGAAGGTGCAGAGTTTGCTAATACCTGCAGCTCCCAAGACTGCCGTTGGCAGACCAGAGGCCTAGCTGCTCCCTACGAGCCCCGTGAGGGCGGGGAACAGTTGGTCCCAGACGATGAGGAGGGACTTGTACCTCCTCCCATGGGAGACATAGGTCTCACGACACTCCCAAGACAGGGAGCCGGAGCCGGGTCACCATCTGGAAAAGACCCGGACCGGGAGAGTACCGGAGAATCAAGAACAACAACAAAAATAGTATTTAATAATATATCTTAATACATCACCACTTATCAAGAGTAAAACTTGATACATATATACAAATATTCTCCAGACATGAGCAAGAAAGCACAATACGATGGGTTTACCGCTCCACTTTGTTTCAACTTTTAAAATATCATTGGCCCGGGTCAGCTCAAGAACAATACAATTGAAATTAAAGTTGATGTTAACCTTGAGATCAGAAGACAAGCAACTAGTTCAGTTTTATCTAAGATCATAACAAGACTCCATTGTTTTATCTCCTTTAGCCATTTTTATGCAGTTTGTATTAACATATATGACGAATATACCTCTCAGGATATATACACTGAGACTTGTGTATCTCTGTATATATGCACCGAGACGTGTGTATCTCTCAGGATATATACACTGAGACGTGTGTATCTCTCAGGATATATACACTGAGACGTGTGTATCTCTCAGGATATATACACTGAGACGTGTGTATCTCTCAGGATATATACACTGAGACGTGTGTATCTCTCAGGATATATACACTGAGACGTGTGTATCTCTCAGGATATATACACTGAGACTTGTGTATCTCTGTATATATGCACCGAGACGTGTGTATCTCTCCGTATACACCGAGAGGTGTGGATGTTTCAAAGTATATATATATATATATGTATACAGAGGTGTCTCGGTATATATACACTGAAAAGTGTATCTTTCATGGTATATACGCCGAGGTGAGTATCTGTCAGATGAGTACAAATAGGAAGCACGTCTGTCTGGTACTCAGCAGACGGAGGATCGAGTCTTGCGCTGAATAACCCACATGAGTTTAGAACTTAGCATGAATTATTTAAATTGTATACACTGAGAGGTGCGTATCTGTCTGATTGTATACCCTGGGAGGTGTATATCTGAGTATATACACTGAGAGGTGTATATCTGAGTATATACACCGAGAGGTATATATTTGAGTATATACACTGAGAGGTGTATATCTGAGTATATACACTGAGAGGTATATATCTGAGTATATACACCGAGGTGTATATCTGAGTATTTACACTGAGAGGTGTATATCTGAGTATATACACTGAGAGGTGTATATCTGAGTATATACATTGAGAGGTATATATCTGAGTATATACACTGAGAGGGGTATATCTGAGTATATGCACTGAGAGGTGTATATCTGAGTATATACACTGAGAGGTGTATATCTGTGTATATACACCGAGAGGTATATATCTGAGTATATACACTGAGGGGTGTAGATCTTTCAGGATAAATAATTTAATTTAGCAATTAATATATTCTTAACGGTCCATTTGCAGTCGATAGGCTTCAAACGTTACAACAAACAAGCTAATAATGACCTATTTGTAATAAATATAAATTGATAATGAAAGTCCAAATTTAATTAACGTGAACATGGTTTAAAAAGGGGGAAAAAATAGTTCACGGATTTATACTTATTGATTACTGTCTTGAGATTGTGGCATCAACCTCCGAGTGGAGTGGTAACGATGGCTCCTCCAGCTCTCTTGTGTAGACCCTGAGGGAGGCCCACTAGCAGGGAGGGGATCTACTCTGAAACTAATGAAGCTTAAGCTTCATGGCCCCTAATCCCGTAGAGGCCCCAGCAGCGACTTCAGTCCACATTACTTAAAAAAAAAAATGGGTCTGTGAGAAGAGGTTGCGACGGGGCCCCCCATAACAGTTCACGCTTCAGGGCCACTCATGACAGTTCATGCTTCAGGGCCCCTCATAACAGTTCATGCTTCAGGGCCCCCCCTAACAGTTCATGCTTCAGGGCCACTGATGACAGTTCATGCTTCAGGGCCCCTCATAACAGTTCATGCTTCAGGGCCCCAGAATGTAGGTCCGCCACTAACCACTAGTTAATACCACGACCTTTCTGGTAACACAATAATGAATGAACTGACGTCAGTAAGTCACTGCGTGTTGATGTAGGTTATGAGAGTTAAAGAGAGGACAGCGGTGGATTGTTCTTGTTGAGCTGCACTCACCGAGACGTGAGTGCAGCTCCTGGTCCTGCCTCTTAGCCTTCACCTGTCTGGCATAGTTTGTACTCTTGTAAGTTCTAGCATATCTAATTTTGAATCTGTGTTCACCAAAATGTGACTGTGGGGATTGAACTCCGGCTCCTGTGCCCAGTCCTAATCCTCTCTTCCTACTGGTGAAAGGCTTTTGATCCAAGGATTACTTTCTATTCCTCTATTATAATATTTTCCTATGAGGACATTTTTCTCTTCTAACTTCACATTTTAGTTTCAGATAAACATTTGTTGCAGCTATTTAATTATACCTCCATACCCCAGGCTGGACCCCAGACTGGACCCCGGGGGGGACCCCAGGCTAGACTCCACACTGGACACCAGGCTGGACTCCACACTGGACCCCAGACTGGACCCCAGGCTAGACTCCAGGCTGGACCCCAGGCTGGACCCCAGACTGGACCCCAGGCTAGACTCCAGGCTGGACCCCAGGCTGGACCCCAGACTGGACCCCAGGCTAGACTCCAGGCTGGACCCCAGGCTGGACTCCAGCCTGGACTCTAGGCTAGACTCCAGGCTGGACCCTAGGCTGGACTCAAGGTTGGATCCCAGGCTGGACTCCAGCCTGGACTCTAGGCTAGACTCTAGGCTGGACCCTAGGCTGGACTCCAGGCTGGACCCCAGGCTGGACTCCAGGCTGGACCCCAGGCTGGACTCCAGGCTGGACCCCAGGCTGGACTCCAGGCTGGACCCCAGGCTGGACTCCAGGCTGGACCCCAGGCTGGACCCCAGGCTGGACTCCAGGCTGGACCCCAGGCTGGACTCCAGGCTGACCCCAGGCTGGACTCCAGGCTGGACCCCAGGCTGGACTCCAGGCTGGACCCCAGGCTGGACTCCAGGCTGGACCCCAGGCTGGACTCCAGGCTGGACCCCAGGCTGGACTCCAGGCTGGACCCCAGGCTGGACTCCAGGCTGACCCCAGGCTGGACTCCAGGCTGGACCCCAGGCTGGACTCCAGGCTGGACCCCAGGCTGGACTCCAGGCTGGACCCAAGGCTGGACTCCAGGCTGGACTCCAGGCTGGACCCCAGACTGGACTCCATAGAGAACTATTGAAAAACTGGATCCAACTGTCGTAGTACCGAAAATGGTGAAGAAAAGGCAAAACCTTTTGTTGGGACATTGTGTGAGGAGAAACTTCACCATCACTGGTGAGGAGAAACTCCACCATCACTGGTGGTGAGGAGAAACTTCACCATCACTGGTGAGGAGAAACTCCACCATCACTGGTGGTGAGGAGAAACTCCACCATCACTGGTGGTGAGGAGAAACTCCACCATCACTGGTGGTGAGGAGAAACTCCACCATCACTGGTGGTGAGGAGAAACTCCACCATCACTGGTGGTGAGGAGAAACTCCACCATCACTGGTGGTGAGGAGAAACTCCACCATCACTGGTGGTGAGGAGAAACTCCACCATCACTGGTGGTGAGGAGAAACTCCACCATCACTGGTGGTGAGGAGAAACTCCACCATCACTGGTAGTGAGGAGAAACTCCACCATCACTGGTGGTGAGGAGAAACTCCACCATCACTGGTGGTGAGGAGAAACTCCACCATCACTGGTGGTGAGAGAAACTCCACCATCACTGGTGTGAGGAGAAACTCCACCATCACTGGTGGTGAGGAGAAACTCCACCATCACTGGTAGTGAGGAGAAACTCCACCATCACTGGTGAGGAGAAACTCCACCATCACTGGTGGTGAGGAGAAACTCCACCATCACTGGTGGTGAGGAGAAACTCCACCATCACTGGTGGTGAGGAGAAACTCCACCATCACTGGTGGTGAGGAGAAACTCCACCATCACTGGTGGTGAGGAGAACTCCCCTCACTGGTGGTGAGGAGAAACTCCACCATCACTGGTGGTGAGGAGAAACTCCACCATCACTGGTGGTGAGGAGAAACTCCACCATCACTGGTAGTGAGGAGAAACTCCACCATCACTGGTGGTGAGGAGAAACTTAACCATCACTGGTAGGAGAAACTCCACCATCACTGGGTGAGGAGAAACTCCACCATCACTGGTGGTGAGGAGAAACTCCACCATCACTGGTGGTGAGGAGAAACTCCACCATCACTGGTGGTGAGGAGAAACTCCACCATCACTGGTGGTGAGGAGAAACTCCACCATCACTGGTGGTGAGGAGAAACTCCACCATCACTGGTGGTGAGGAGAAACTCCACCATCACTGGTAGTGAGGAGAAACTCCACCATCACTGGTGAGGAGAAACTCCACCATCACTGGTGGTGAGGAGAAACTCCACCATCACTGGTGGTGAGGAGAAACTCCACCATCACTGGTGGTGAGGAGAAACTCCACCATCACTGGTGGTGAGGAGAAACTCCACCATCACTGGTGGTGAGGAGAACTCCACCATCACTGGTGGTGAGGAGAAACTCCACCATCACTGGTGGTGAGAGAAACTCCACCATCACTGGTGGTGAGGAGAAACTCCACCATCACTGGTGGTGAGGAGAAACTCCACCATCACTGGTGGTGGAGAAACTCCACCATCACTGGTGGTGAGGAGAAACTCCACCATCACTGGTGTGAGGAGAAACTCCACCATCACTGGTGGTGAGGAGAAACTCCACCATCACTGGTGGTGAGGAGAAACTCCACCATCACTGGTGAGGAGAAACTCCACCATCACTGGTGGTGAGAGACTCCACCATCACTGGTGGTGAGGAGAAACTCCACCATCACTGGTGGTGAGGAGAACTCCACCATCACTGGTGGTGGGAGAAACTCCACCATCACTGGTGTGAGGAGAAACTCCACCATCACTGGTGGTGAGGGAAACTCCACCATCACTGGTGGTGAGGAGAAACTCCACCATCACTGGTGGTGAGGAGAAACTCCACCATCACTGGTGTGAGGAGAAACTCCACCATCACTGGTGGTGAGGAGAGAACTACCATCACTGGTGTGAGGAGAAACTCCACCATCACTGGTGAGGAGAAACTCCACCATCACTGGTGGTGAGGGAAACTCCACCATCACTGGTGGTGAGGAGAAACTCCACCATCACTGGTGGTGAGGAGAACTCCACCATCACTGGTGGTGAGGGAAACTCCACCATCACTGGTGTGAGGAGAAACTCCACCATCACTGGTGGTGAGGAGAAACTCCACCATCACTGGTGTGAGACTCACCACGGTGGGGAAACTCCACCATCACTGGTGGTGAGGAGAAACTCCACCATCACTGGTGGTGAGGGTCCACCATCACTGGGGTGAGGAGAACTCCACCATCACTGGTGGTGAGGAGAAACTCCCCTCACTGTGTGGGAAACTCCACCATCTGGTGGTGAGGAGAAACTCCACCATCACTGGTGGTGAGGAGAAACTCCACCATCACTGGTGGTGAGGAGAAACTCCACCATCACTGGTGGTGAGGAGAAACTCCACCATCACTGGTGGTGAGGAGAACTCCACCATCACTGGTGGTGAGGAGAAACTCCACCATCACTGGTGTGAGGAGAAACTCCACCATCACTGGTGGTGAGGAGAAACTCCACCATCACTGGTGGTGAGGAGAAACTCCACCATCACTGGTGAGGAGAAACTCCACCATCACTGGTGGTGAGGAAACTCCACCATCACTGGTGGTGAGGAAACTCCACCATCACTGGTGGTGAGGAAACTCCACCATCACTGGTGGTGAGGAGAAACTCCACCATCACTGGTGTGGGAAAACTCACCATCACTGGTGGTAGAGAACTCCACCATCACTGGTGGTGAGGAGAAACTCCACCATCACTGGTGAGGAGAAACTCCACCATCACTGGTGGTGAGGGCTCCACCATCACTGGTGGTGAGGGAAACTCCACCATCACTGGTGGTGAGGAGGGGGGGGGGGGCACTGGTGGTGAAATCACCATCACTGGTGGAGGAGAAACTCCACCATCACTGGTAGTGAGGAGAAACTCCACCATCACTGGTGGTGGAAATCCACCATCACTGGTGGTGGATAGGCTCCACCATCACTGGGTGAGGAGCTCCACCATACTGGTAGTGAGGAGAAACTCCACCTCACTGAGGTGAGGGAAACTACCATCACTGGATGAGGAGAACTCCACCATCACTGGGGTGGAGGCTCACCATCACTGGTGGTGAGTCCAGCTATCACTGGTGGTCAGGGGAACTCCAATACTGGTGAGTGAGGAGAACTCCACCATCACTGGTGGTGATGAGAACTCCATAGAGTGTGAAGAAACTGACCATCACTGGTGTGAGGAACTCCACCATCATGGTGAAGAGGAAAACCATCACTGTGTTGGGAAACTCCACATCACTGTGTGGGAGAAACTCACCATCACTGGTGAGGAGAAACTCCACCATCACTGGTGGTGAGGAGAAACTCACCATCACTGGTGAGGAGAAACTCCACCATCACTGTGGTAGGGAAACTCCACCATCACTGGTGGGAGGAGAACTCCACCATCACTGGTGGTGAGGAGAAACTCCACCATCACTGGTGGTGAGGAGAAACTCCACCATCACTGGTGGTGAGGAGAAACTCCACCATCACTGGTGGTGAGGAGAAACTCCACCATCACTGGTGGTGAGGAGAAACTCCACCATCACTGGTGGTGAGGAGAAACTCCACCATCACTGGTAGTGAGGAGAAACTCCACCATCACTGGTGAGGAGAAACTCCACCATCACTGGTGGTGAGGAGAAACTCCACCATCACTGGTGGTGAGGAGAAATTCCACCATCACTGGTGGTGAGGAGAAACTCCACCATCACTGGTGGTGAGGAGAAACTCCACCATCACTGGTGGTGAGGAGAAACTT
>WNWK01016699.1:20000-44238 GCA_009830355.1 Cherax destructor
TCGAAGGTCAATTGGGTTTTTTTCGGCCTGAATCTGTAATAGGAATCCGTGTTAATGTCCCCTGCTGAAGACTTGGGATAAATAGTGTGGAAAACCCTTACAACTCGGCAACCAGGATGGAAAAATAGAGGAGACCAATTCTCCCAGGAGCACAACTCAGCTAAGTGACTCTTACCCATAATGTACAGTAGTTTTTGCACTGACCATCATAAATTCTAGCTGCTAGGATAAGGTTAGGGTGTGTTCCATCAGCATTAAGTGTCTTCCAGTAATTAAATGGTAAGTGTTAATACCAACTTCTTTTGTGTACCCAGCAAGCCTAATCATATATAGTCCACATTATTTTATAATTTACCATTATTGGTATTAATGTTTAATACTGTAATTATTAATTTAATGTCAGATCTAACTTTTTGTTAGAGTGGTGAAGAAGTGGGCATCGAGGGAGTTACAGTTCGGCGACCTACTGTGACTTAAGTCCCACTTATCTCACCCAAATTACTTGCCTGTAATAATTCAGGTAATACCTGCAAATCTCATGCAGGTAATTTACTCACATAATAATAATAATTCACAATATTATTATTATTATTATTATTATTATTATTATTATTATTATTACTATTATAGTAGTAGTAGTAGTAGTATTTCCTATAGTGCCTTGATCGTGGTGAAGGACCCTTGATAAGACTAGCTATCCCCCTTCCTTGGATCAAACCTTATACCCTCCCATATCTCAGAAGCCTCTTGACCCCAACGGATTTAGTGTTTCCCCATGAATACCGTGATAATGAAATCACATTGAAAAATATGATAAATATTAGAATAGAGACATTGATGACTTCCTATATAAAGATGCAATTTTTATTAAACTAATAAATGCAATGAATTTATTATATATTATTAAATTGTATTATTAATTACTTTTAGGAAATATATTTTAGTTTTAAATTTTATTATATTATTAGAAATTGCATAAAAATATTGAAGCAGTATCGATCAGTTAATTGTTTTAATGTCTCGGCGTGACCCACAAACGTTGAGTATCATCGACACCATGCCTAGTCCTTCTAAGGCAGAGTAGGTGGCTGAGCCAGAGTTTGCTACATCTGCAGCTCACAAGACTGCCATTCCCATTATCTCCCCTGGGGCTGGGAAGATGGCAGACCAGAGATGCCTAGCTTCTTCCTACGAGCCCCGTGAGGGTGGGGAACGTGGCTAGGCCTGGGGACAGTTGGTCCCAATGATGAGGAGGTACTTGTACCTCCTCCCATGGCAGACATTAGTCTGAGATACTCCTGAGAAATAGAGCCAAAGCCGGGCCACCAATTGGAAAAGGCCCGGGCCGGGAGAGTACCTGCGAACCAAAAAGAAGAAGAAGAAGAAACGTTGAGTGATAATCACTACTTACTAAAAAAATGGTTATAAATGACCATAATTTTTAAAGGGGTGAACCGGTAAGCCAGCGGAAGGCTTCGGTCAGATGACCAAAAGCTCTAACGGCGGGTCATCATCTGACTAAGACCCGCGTCAGGAAACACTTGCCGTTTCCTGACGAACCTTACCTAACGTTGAGTGGTGACCGAAGACACCATACCCAGCCCTTCTAGGGCGGGGTAGGTGCCAGAGCCAGAGTTTGCTACCATCTGCAGCTCACAAGACTGCCATTCCCACGGTCCCCCTGGGGCGTGGAAACTGGCAGACAAGGGGCCTAGCTTCTCCCTACGAGCCCCGTGAGGGCTGGGAATGTGGCTAGGCCTGGGGACAGTTGGTCCCAGAAGATGTGGGGGTACTTGTACATCCTCCCATGGGAGACATAGGTCTCAGGCTCTCCCACGACAGGGAGCCAAGGCCGGGTCACCATCTGGAAAAGACCCGGGCCGGGAGAGTACCAGCAAATCTACAACAACAATAACAAAACGTTGAGTAGTTATGGAAGACACCATGCCCAGCCCTTTTAGGGTAGGGTAGGTGACAGAGCTGGAGCTTGCTACCATCTGCACTGCCATTCCCATTAGCCCCCCTGGATGGCAGACCAGAAAGGCCTAGCTTCTCCCTACGAGCCCCGTGAGGGCGGGGAATGTGGCTAGGCCTGGGGACAGCTGGTCCCAACGATGAGGAGGTACTTGTACCTCCTCCCATGGAAGACATTAGTCTGAGATACTCCCGAGAAAGGGAGCCAAGGCCGGGCCACCACTTGGAAAATGCCCTGGCTGGGAGAGTACCGGCGAATCAAGAAGAAACGTTGAGTCGGCCAGGCACCACTCCCACGAGCCCTCTTAGGGCGGGGAAGGAACCAGAGCTTGCTACCACCTAAAGTTCACAAGACTGCCATTTCCATGAGCCCTCTGGGGCTGGGAAGATGGCAGACCAGAGTCCTACCTTCTCCCTACGAGACCCCGTGAAGGCAGGAAATGGGGCTAGGCCCGGAGACAGTTGGCCCCAGAAGATGAAGAGGTACTTGTACCTCCTCCCATGGGAGACATAGGTCTCACATACTCCCACGACAGGGAGCCAGGGCCGGGAGAGCACTGGCGAATCAAGAAAAAACGTTGAATTTGTTACCACCTGCACCTCACCAGACTGCCATTCCCACGAGCCCCCTTTAAGTGGCAAATCAGAGGACGAGCCCCGTGAGGGCGGGGAATGTGGCTAGGCCTGGGGACAGCTGATCCCAGATGAGGAGGTACTTTTACCTCATTCCATGGCAGACATAGGTCTCAGACACTCCCAAGACAGGGAACCAAGGCCGGGTCACCATCTGGAAAAGACCCGGACCGGGAAAGTACCGGCGAATCAAAAAGAAACGTTGGTAGACATTAATATTTTTTTTAATGGAGAACACAAGTAAACCAGTCGAATGCCTTGCTCAGATGACCTATATGATGTAGTGGCGGTCATCATATGACCAAGAACCGCACCAGGAAACAGTTGTCCTGTTTCCTGGTGAATCTTACCTAACACTGCTTGAAATATGACTATGTACTATGATTCCTCCCTTATCTACGGTCATTTATGTGATTAAGACATGTCAGGAGACGCTGTGCTTGTCTCTTGAAACAAGTGAACCATCAGTTCCTCATCTGTCTTGCCGTGAGTGCACAGACATCACTCTTCAAATGATTCACAACACAGCAATAACTTCTCCCATACTTCAGAGTGCAGGCACAGTACCTCTCACCTCCAGGACTCAATGAGTTCTGCTAGCCGTTTTCCATAAATCCCCCTCGTTAAATTTACCTTGCTCACACTCCAACAGCATATCTAACCCCGATCTAATGACTTTATATATATGGTTGCTGAGTGCACAAGACCTTACTACTCAAAATCTCCTTCACCCCTCCAACCTTTCAAACGACTTTTCCTTGACCTTCCTTCACATCTAAATTTATACAGCCTTTATATTCACTCTATCCTTAAGACCCCATTCTAAATGAGCAGACCACCTCAGCAGCCCTTCTGCTCCCTGGATTATACCTGGCAGTAAATACTGCCACCCTTCATTATTTGTTCCTTTATCTCTGTATAATATTCTCGCCACAGAATGATATCCATCCCTACGTGTCCTCCCCTCTAACATACACAACCATGCCTCATACACATACACTGCCTCTGTACTGCTTCCTCTCACTGCAACATACACAACCATGTCTCATACACATACACTGCCTCTGTACTCCTTCCCCTCGCTGCAACATACATTAACCATGCCTCATACACATACACTGCCTCTGTACTCCTTCCCCTCGCTGCAACATACATTAACCATGCCTCATACACATACACTGCCTCTGTACTCCTTCCCCTCGCTGCAACATACATTAACCATGCCTCATACACATACACTGCCTCTGTACTCCTTCCCCTCGCTGCAACATACATTAACCATGCATCATACACATACACTGCCTCTGTACTCCTTCCCCTCGCTGCAACATACACAACCATGCCTCATACACATACACAGCCTCTGTACTGCTTCCCCTCGCTGCAACATATATTAACCATGCCTCATACACATACACTGCCTCTGTACTGCTTCCCCTCACTGCAACATACATTAACCATGCCTCATACACATACACTGCCTCTGTACTCCTTCCCCTCACTGCAACATACACAACCATGCCTCATACACATACACTGCCTCTGTACTGCTTCCCCTCGCTGCAACATATATTAACCATACCTCATACACATACACTGCCTCTGTACTGCTTCCCCTCGCTGCAACATACATTAACCATGCCTCATACACATACACTGCCTCTGTACTCCTTCCCCTCACTGCAACATACATTAACCATGCCTCATACACATACACTGCCTCTGTACTGCTTCCCCTCGCTGCAACATACATTACCCATGCCTCATACACATACACTGCCTCTGTACTCCTTCCCCTCGCTGCAACATACATTAACCATGACTCATACACATACACTGCCTCTGTACTCCTTCCCCTCGCTGCAACATACATTAACCATGCCTTATACACATACACTGCCTCTGTACTCCTTCCCCTCGCTGTAACATACATTAACCATGCCTCATACACATACACTGCCTCTGTACTCCTTCCCCTCGCTGCAACATACATTAACCATGCCTATTACACATACACTGCCTCTGTACTCCTTCCCCTCACTGCAACATACATTAACCATGCCTCCATACACATACACTGCCTCTGTACTCCTTCCCTCGCTGCAACATACATTAACCATGCCTCATACACATACACTGCCTCTGTACTCCTTCCCCTCGCTGCAACATACATTAACCATGCCTCATACACATACACTGCCTCTGTACTCCTTCCCCTCGCTGCAACATACATTAACCATGCCTCATACACATACACTGCCTCTGTACTCCTTCCCCTCGCTGCAACATACATTAACCATGCCTCATACACATACACTGCCTCTGTACTCCTTCCCCTCGCTGCAACATACATTAACCATGCCTCATACACATACACTGCCTCTGTACTCCTTCCCCTCGCTGCAACATACATTAACCATGCCTCATACACATACACTGACTCTGTACTCCTTTCCCTCGCTGCAACATACATTAACAATGCCTCATACACATACACTGCCTCTGTACTCCTTCCCCTCGCTGCAACATACATTAACCATGCCTCATACACATACACTGCCTCTGTACTCCTTCCCCTCGCTGCAACATACATTAACTATGCCTCATACACATACACTGTCTCTGTACTCCTTCCCCTCGCTGCAACATACATTAACCATGCCTCATACACATACACTGCCTCTGTACTCCTTCCCCTCGCTGCAACATACATTAACCATGCTTCATACACATACACTGCATCTGTACTCCTTCTCCTCGCTGCAACATACATTACCATGCCTCATACACATACACTGCCTCTGTACTCCTTCCCTCGCTGCAACATACATTAACCATGCCTCATACACATGCACTGCCTCTGTACTCCTTCCCCTCACTGCAACATACATTAACCATGCCTCATACACATACACTGCCTCTGTACTCCTTCCCTCGCTGCAACATACATTAACCATGCCTCATACACATACACTGCCTCTGTACTCCTTCCCCTCGCTGCAACATACATTAACCATGCCTCATACACATACACTGCCTCTGTACTCCTTCCCCTCGCTGCAACATACATTAACCATGCCTCATACACATACACTGCCTCTGTACTCCTTCCCTCGCTGCAACATACATTAACCATGCCTCATACACATACACTGCCTCTGTACTCCTTCCCTCGCTGCAACATACATTAACCATGCCTCATACACATACACTGCCTCTGTACTCCTTCCCCTCGCTGCAACATACATTAACCATGCCTCATACACATACACTGCCTCTGTACTCCTTCCCCTTGCTGCAACATACATTAACCATGCCTCATACAAATACACTGCCTCTGTACTCCTTCCCCTCGCTGCAACATACATTAACCATGCCTCATACACATACACTGCCTCTGTATTCCTTCCCCTCGCTGCAACATATATTAACCATGTCTCATACACATACACTGCCTCTGTACTCCTTCCCCTCGCTGCAACATACATTAACTATGCCTCATACACATACCTTGCCTTGCTTCATCAGTTTTGTGTCGTGACCTCAGCAGCCAGCACAGACACCGCCGCTTACACATCCACTCCACATCATCTAGGTTAGGTTAGGTAAGATTGGTCAGGAAACAGGACAAGTGTTTCCTGACGCGGGTCTTAAGTCACATGATGACCCACAGCTGGAACTTGTGGTCATATGACCGAGGCCTTCCACTCCCAGATTATGTAATTACACTACTTTATTATAATTATTATTATTATTAGTAGTAGTAGTAGTAAATATAATTGTAGTTGTGGTGATGGTAATAGTAGTATTTGTTATGACAAATGAGTTTTAACAAGGGCGTTATTAAAAAAAATGCTCTACAAATGCGTCAAAACAAAGACTGTCATCAGATACGTCAAAAAACACGTCAAAACAAACACGTCATAACAAACACGTCAAAACAATCACGTCATCACAAGCACGTCAAAACAAATACGTTATAAAACAGGTGAGAGCGATGGCTGGTCGAGACTGACAGTCAATCGGAATTACCATTGATTCCCTCCCCCTCTTCTCTCCCCCCTTCCCCTTTTCCCCTCCCCCCTAGTTTAAGGAGAATCGTCTACCATCTTGGTGTATGAGAGTGGAGGAGAGGGACACATTCCGTGGAGGTGACAGTGAGGGGGGGGACAAGAGCTGGTGGATTACGGTGCTAAGACACCGGGGTTCTGGCTGAGAGACAACCATGGTAGGTATTAATGTTCGTCAGGAAACTGGATAAGTGCTTCCAGACGTGGGTCTCAAGTCTTATGATTCCCCCCCCCCCCTCACAGCTGGAGCTTTTGGTCATCCGACTGAGGCCTTCCGCTGGCTTACCCCTCCACCTCTTTAAAACTCATGGTTATGAGTGTAACCTTTATAGTTAAGAGAGAGGGTCATGGTTCTTCTCTGTTCTTGACTTCAGTTGGAAAACTGAGGTTGTGTTAGCTGGTGTGTTGTGGGAGGTCCACCAGGGTCCTGGACACCTGACCTCCCACAACCACCTGGCTAACTAGCAGCGGAGGTGGGGGTGATAAGGGCGTGGGTGTGGGGGTGATGAAGGCGTGGGTGTTTGGGTGATGAAGGCGTGGGTGTTGGGTGATGAAGGCGTGGGTAGGAGTGGGTGGGGAGTGATGAGAGCGTGGGGGTGTTGAGGGTGTGGAGTGGGAATGATGAGGGTGTGGGAGTGATGAGGGCGTGGGTGTGGGGATGATGAGGGTGTGGGAGTGATGAGGGCGTGAGTGTGGGGGTGATGAAGGCGTGGGTGTGCGTGATGAAGGAGTGGGTGATGAGGGCGTGGGGGTGATGAAAGCGTGGGGGTGATGAAGGCGTGGGTGAGGGGATGATGTGTGGGAGTGATGAGGACGTAGGTGTGGGAGTGATGGCATGGGTGATGAAGGCATGGGTGTGGTAGTAATGAAGGCGTGGGTGTGGGGATGGTGAGTGTGGGAGTGATGAGGGAGTGAGTGGGGGTAATGAGGGCGTAGGTGGGGGTGATGAGGGCGTGGGTGGGGGTGATGAGGGCGTGGGTGGGGGTAATGAGGGCGTGGGGGTGAGAGTGGGTGATGACGGCGTGGGGGTGATGACGGCGTGGGGGTGATGACGGCGTGGGGGTGATGACGGCGTGGGGGTGATGACGGCGTGGGTGGGGTATTGAGGTCGTGGGACTGATGAGCATGGGTGGGGGTAATGAGGGCGTGGGTGTGGGAAATGAGGGCGTGTGTGGGGGTAATGAGGGCGTGGGTGGGGAAATTAGTTCGTGGGTAGGAGTGATGAGGGTGTGGGGTGTTGAGGTGTGGGAGTGTGGATGATGAGGGTGTGGGAGTGATGAAGGCGTGGGGATGATGAGGGTGTGGGAGTGATGAGGGCGTGAGTGTAGGGGTGATGAAGGCGTGGGTGAGGGGATGATGTGTGGGAATGATGAGGACGTGAGTGTGGGAGTGATGGCGTGGGTGTAGGGGTGATGATGGCATGGGTGTGAGAGTGTTGAAGGCGTGGGTGTGGGGATGGTGAGTGTGGGAGTGATGAGGGTGTGGGTGTAGGGGTGATGAAGTCATGGGTGTGGGGTGATGAGGGCGTGGGTGTAAGGTTGATGAGGGCGTGGGTGAGGGTGATGAGGGCGTGGTTGGGGGTGGTGATGGCGTGGGTGGGGGTAATGAGGGCGTGGGTGGGGGTGATGAGGGCGTGGGGGTGATGAGGGTGTGGGTGGGGTAATGAGGGCGTGGGTGGGGGTGATGAGGGCTGGGGGTGATGAAGGCGTGGGGATGATGAGGGCGTGGGGGTCATGAGGGCGTGGGTGGGGGTAATGAAGGCGTGGGTGGGGGTAATGAGGGCGTGGGTGGGGTAATGAGTTCGTGGGTGGGAGTGATGAGGGCGTGGGGATGATGAGGGTGTGGGAGTGATGAGGGCGTGAGTGTAGGGGTGATGAAGGCGTGGGTGAGGGGATGATGTGTGGGAATGATGAGGACGTGGGTGTGGGAGTGATGGCGTGGGTGTGGGGGTGATAAAGGCATGGGTGTGGGAGTGATGAAGGCGTGGGTGTGGGGTGATGAGGGCGTGGGTGTAAGGTTGATGAGGGCGTGGGTGAGGGTGATGAGGGCGTGGGTGGAGGTGGTGAGGACGTGGGTGGGGTAATGAGGCGTGGGTGGGGGTGATGAGGGCGTGGGTGGAGTAATGAGGGCGTGGGGGTGATGAGGGCGTGGGTGGGGGTAATGAAGGCGTGGGTGGGGCTAATGAGTTCGTGGGTGGGGGTGATGAGGGCGTGGGTGGGGGTGGTGAAGGAGTGGGTGATGAGGGCGTGGGGGTGATGAGGGCGTGTGTGTGGGTGATGAGGGCGTGGGGGAAGTATTGATCCAGTGGGTTATTATAGGAGATTTAGAACTAATGTGGGAGTCAACACTCTTGCTCGTCCACTTATATTAATAATAATAATAATAATAATAATAATAACAACAGCAACAATAACAATAATAATAAGAATAATATCAACAACAACAACAACAATAATAATAATAACAATACCTCTATTTCTACAAGTACATGTACAAGGTATACAGACCATAGCTGACATCATTGACATACTACTATATAGAAAGACCCGTTTTATGCTGAGCATTACCCGCAAATTAGGTCAATTTTGTCCCCAGGATGCCACCCACACCAGTCCACTAACACCTTGGTACCTATTTTACTGCTAGGTGAACATGGACAGCAGGTGTCTTAAACAAACACGTCCTAATGTTTCCACCCGTATCGGGGATCGAACCAGGGACCTCAGTGTGTGAGCTGAGCTACCAGTTGCAGGATCATTGTTCCCTATGGACCAGACACTCAGCATCAGTCCTGGCTGATCATCTCCTGATTGATCATCTCCTGACTGATCATCTCCTGACTGATCATCTCCTGGCTGATAATCTCCTGATTCACCATCTCCTGACTGATCGTTTCCTGATTGATCATCTCCTGACTAATCATCTCCTGACTGATCATCTCCTGACTGATCATCTCCTGACTGATCATCTCCTGACTGATCATCTCCTGGCTGATCATCTCCTGGCTGATCATCTCCTGACTGATCATCTCTGACTGATCATCTCCTGGCTGATCATCTCCTGGCTGATCATCTCCTGACTGATCATCTCTGACTGATCATCTGACTGATCATCTCCTGCTGATCATCTCCTGACTGATCATCTCTGGCTGATCATCTCTGGCTGATCATCTCCTGACTGATCATCTCCTGACTGATCATCTGACTGATCATCTCCTGGCTGATCATCTCCTGACTGATCATCTCCTGGCTGATCATCTCCTGGCTGATCATCTCCTGACTGATCATCTCCTGACTGATCATCTCCTGACTGATCATCTCCTGGCTGATCATCTCCTGGCTGATCATCTCCTGACTGATCATCTCCTGACTGATCATCTCCTGGCTGATCATCTCCTGACTGATCATCTCCTGACTGATCATCTCCTGGCTGATCATCTCCTGACTGATCATCTCCTGGCTGATCATCTCCTGGCTGATCATCTCCTGGCTGATCATCTCCTGACTGATCATCTCCTGGCTGATCATCTCCTGGCTGATCATCTCCTGGCTGATCATCTCCTGGCTGATCATCTCCTGACTGATCATCTCCTGGCTGATCATCTCCTGGCTGATCATCTCCTGGCTGATCATCTCCTGGCTGATCATCTCCTGACTGATCATCTCCTGGCTGATCATCTCCTGGCTGATCATCTCCTGGCTGATCATCTCCTGACTGATCATCTCCTGGCTGATCATCTCCTGGCTGATCATCTCCTGACTGATCATCTCCTGGCTGATCATCTCCTGGCTGATCATCATCTGGCTGATCATCTCCTGGCTGATCATCATCTGGCTGATCATCTCCTGGCTGATCATCATCTAACTGATCATCTCCTGGCTGATCATCTCCTGACTGATCATCTCCTGGCTGATCATCTCCTGGCTGATCATCATCTCGGGTGAGTGAGGCTGTTAGTGCCCACGCTAAGCTGTCTAACACCGCAGCTTAGCTGGTCAGGAAGAGCTTGAAGGAGCTTAGTGTGGCAAGGCAGTGAGTGGGGGAGGACATAGGTTGTCAGGGCATCGCAGTAACAGGTGGCCAGGGATAATGGGGAGAAGGAGGAGAGGGAACGAGAGTGGAGAGGCAGGGGAATACAGAGGTGGAGTGGGGTTGAGAGGGGGACCCATCAAGCAAGTGTAGGGACCCATGACCTCGGGCAAGTAAACAATAGACTTCAAGGAAAAATACTGACCTATTAGATGTTCTCCTCATTCTCTCCAGTTTCCATCCTGTCCATTTTTTCCCCTCTAAACATTCTCTCCTCTTTCTCTAAATCGTGAAAGTTATTATTTTTCCTTTACAATTGCATTGTGTCAAAGGCTCAATAACGTGATTGCAACAATACACAAATAACCCGCACACACGATGAGAGAAACTTACAACAACGTTTCGGTCTCACTTGGACCATTAATAAGCCACGTTAGTTAATGGTCCAAGTTTGATCGAAACGTCGTCATAAGCGTCTTTCTTTCTCCAGTGTCCGGGTTACTTGTGTATTCTCTAAAATACTTCATTAAACACACCTTTAAGAGGACACACTGTGTTGCTGTGTTAGTGTGTTGCTGTGTTAGTGTGTTAATGTGTTCGTGTGTTGGTGTGTTGGTGTGTTAGTGTGTTGGTGTGTTACTGTACTTACCTAATTGTACTCACCTAATTGTGGTTGCAGGGGTCGAGACTCAGCTCCTGGCCCCGCCTCTTCGCTGTCTGCTACTGGGTCTCCGCTCTCCCTGCTCCATGAGCTTTATCATACCTTGTCTTAAAACTATGTATGGTTCCTTCCTCCACTATGTCTTTCTCTAGACTATTCCACTTCCTGACTACTCTGTGGCTGAAGAAATGCTTCCTAACATCCCTTTGACTCATCTGAGTCTTCAGCTTCCAGTTGTGTCCCCTTGTTTCTGTGTTCCCTCTCTGGAACATCCTGTCCCTGTCTACCTTGTCGATTCCCCGCAGTATTTTGTATGTCGTTATCATGTCTCCTCTGACCCTTCTTTCCTCCAGTGTTGTTAGTCCTATTTCCCTCAACCTTTCTTCATAGGACAGACCCCTGAGTTGTGGAACTAACCTTGTCGCAAACCTTTGCACTTTCTCTAGTTTCTTGACGTGCTTGACCAGGTGTGGGTTCCAGACTGGTGCTGCATACTCTAGTATGGGCCTGACGTACACGGTGTACAGTGTCTTGAACGATTCCTTGTTAGGTAACGGAACGCTAATCTTAGGTTTGCCAGTCGCCAAACCTGTGTTAGTGTGTTGCTGTGTTAGTGTGTTACTGTGTTGGTGTGTTAGTGTGTTGGTGTGTTAGTGTGTTGGTGTGTTAGTGTGTTGCTGTGTTACTGTGTTGCTGTGTTAGTGTGTTACTGTGTTGGTGTGTTAGTGTGTTGGTGTGTTAGTGTGTTGCTGTGTTAGTGTGTTACTGTGTTGGTGTGTTAGTGTGTTGGTGTGTTAGTGTGTTGGTGTGTTAGTGTGTTGCTGTGTTAGTGTGTTACTGTGTTAGTGTGTTACTGTGTTGGTGTGTTAGTGTTGTGTGTTAGTGTGTTAGTGTGTTGTCGTGTTGTGTGTTAGTGTATGTTGGTGTGTTAGTGTGTGTGCTGTGTTAGGTATGTTGGTGTGTTAGTGTGTTGCTGTGTTAGTGTGTTGCTGTGTTAGTGTGTTGGTGTGTTGGTGTGTTGCTGTGTTAGTGTGTTAATGTGTTGGTGTGTTGCTGTGTTAGTGTGTTGGTGTGTTGGTGTGTTAGTGTGTTGGTGTGTTAGTGTGTTGGTGTGTTGCTGTGTTGGTGTGTTGGTGTGTTAGTGTGTTGGTGTGTTATGTGTTGGTGTGTTAGTGTGTTGGTGTGTTAGTGTGTTGCTGTGTTGCTGTGTTAGTGTGTTGCTGTGCTGCTGTGTTGCTGTGCTGCTGTGTTGCTGTGTTGCTGTGCTGCTGTGTTGCTGTGCTGCTGTGTTGCTGTGTTGCTGTGCTGCTGTGTTGCTGTGTTGCTGTGCTGCTGTGTTGCTGTGTTGCTGTGCTGCTGTGTTGTTGTGTTGCTGTGCTGCTGTGTTGCTGTGTTGCTGTGCTGCTGTGTTGCTGTGTTGCTGTGCTGCTGTGCTGCTGTGTTACTGTGCTGTGTGACAGCTCTGTTGTGTGCTCATGTCCTGTGTGCTCAGTGTGCTTATGTGTGCAGTCTCTTGTTGTGACTTCAGTTCTCTGTTGTGACAATTTCTGTGTTCAGTTCTGTTGTGACCAGTCTCTCTGTTGTGACCAGTGTCTCTGTTGTGACCAGTGTCTCTGTTGTGACCAGTCTCTCTGCTGTGACCAGTCTCTCTGTTGTGACCAGTGTCTCTGTTGTGACCAGTGTCTCTGTTGTGACCAGTGTCTCTGTTGTGACCAGTCTCTCTGCTTGTGACCAGTTCTCTGTTGTGCCAGTTCTTGTGTGACCAGTGTCTCTGTTGTGACCAGTGTCTCTGTTGTGACCAGTTCTCTGCTGTGCATCTCGTCGTCCTGTTTGACCGTTCTTGTGTGACCAGTCTCTCTGCTGTGACCAGTCTCTCTGCTGTGACCAGTGTCTCTGTTGTGACCAGTCTCTCTGCTGTGACCAGTCTCTCTGCTGTGACCAGTGTCTCTGTGTGACCAGTGTCTCTGCTGTGACCAGTGTCTCTGCTGTGACCAGTCTCTCTGCTGTGACCAGTGTCTCTGCTGTGACCAGTCTCTCTGCTGTGACCAGTCTCTATGCTGTGACCAGTTTCTCTGTGTGACCAGTCCTCTGCTGTGACAAGTCTCTGCTGTGACCAGTGCCTCTGCTGTGACCAGTCTCTCTGCTGTGACCAGTGTCTCTGCTGTGACCAGTGTCTCTGCTGTGACCAGTCTCTCTGCTATGACCAGTCTCTCTGATGTGACAAGTGCCTCTGCTGTGACCAGTGCCTCTGCTGTGACCAGTCTCTCTGCTGTGACCAGTGCCTTTGCTGTGACCAGTCACTGAGAGGCAGTATTGACCAGTCTTCGCTGATAATATCCTTCGTTCATGTTTGTTTACCGTCATCACTTCCAGACATGAGTCATCTCCTCACTTCACCAGGTCAGCCTAGCTTTGTTCTTCTCTCTTCCACCTTCGAGAACACCAGCAGAAGAGAAGAGACGAGGTTCGAGGACACCAGCAGAAGAGAAGAGAAGAGACGAGGACATCAAGATCCAGCAGCAAGAGTCAACATCGCTGGGCAAACAAGTGGCTGTTAGAGTTCAACCCAGGAAGAGGATGTTAAAGAGAACCCAACGTAGGGGAAAAGTCGACCACAGACAGACACAGAATCAGAGAAAATATCCCATTATTACACACACACACACACACACACACAGGAAGACAGCAGGAAGACAGCAGCGAGTCATGGGATGTGGCGAGGTGTCAGAGTGGGCGCCGGTGACGAGTGGGGTTCCACGGGGGTCAGTCCTAGGACTGGTGTTGTTTCTGGTATTTGTGAACGACATGACGGAAGGAATAGACTTCCTAGTCTCCCTGTTTGCAGATGATGTGAAGTCGATGAGAAGAATTCAATCGGACGAGGACCAGGCAGAACTACAAAGGGATCTGGACAAGCTGCAAGCCTGGTCCAGCAATTTGCTCCTTGAGTTCAACCCCACCAAGTGCAAAATCATGAAGATTGGGGAAGGGCAAAGAAGACCGCAGACGGAGTACAGTCTAGGGGCAGAGACTACAAACCTCAATCAAGGAAAAATATCTTGGGGTGAGTATAACACCAGGCACATCTCCTGAGGCGCACATCAACCAAATACCTGCTGCAGCATACGGGCGCCTAGCAAACCTACGAACAGCATTCCGACCTCTTAATAAAGAATCGTTCAGGACCCTGTACACTGTGTACGTTAGGCCCATACTGGAGTATGCAGCACCAGTTTGGAACCCACATCTAGCCAAGCACGTAAAGAAGCTAGAGAAAGTGCAAAGGTTTGCAACAAGACTAGTCCCGGAGCTAAGGGGTATGTCCTACGAGGAGAGGTTAAGGAAAATCGACCTGACGACACTGGAGGACAGGAGAGATAGGGATGACATGATAACGACATATAAGATACTGAGAGGAATTAACAAGGTGGACAGAGACAGAATGTTCCAGAGATGGGACACAGCAACAAGGGGACACAGTTGGAAGTTGAAGACTCAGAAGAATCACAGGGATGTTAGGAAGTATTTCTTCAGTCACAGAGTAGTCGGGAAGTGGAATAGCTTGGGAAGCGATGTAGTGGAGGCAGGTTCCATACACAGCTTTAAGAAGAGGTATGATAAAGCTCATGGCGCAGGGAGAGTGACCCGGTAGCGGCCAGTGAAGAGGCGGAGCCAGGAGCTATGATTCGACCCCTGCAACCACAACTAGGTGAGTACATGAGCTACGTGACTGTTCAGTAGAGCAATAGCGATTTTTATATTGAGCATTAGACGAGTATGTGGCCTCCCTGTGCTGTGTTGTACACTGCAGTGTGCTGTGTTGTACACTGCAGTGTGCTGCGTTGTACACTGCAGTGTGCTGTGTTGTTCACTACAGTGTGCTGTGTTGTACACTGCAGTGTGCTGTGTTGTACACTGCAGTGTGCTGTGTTGTACACTGCAGTGTGCTGTGTTGTACACTGCAGTGTGCTGTGTTGTACACTGCAGTGTGCTGTGTTGTACACTGCAGTGTGCTGTGTTGTACACTGCAGTGTGCTGTGTTGTTCACTACAGTGTGCTGTGTTGTACACTGCAGTGTGCTATGTTGTACACTACAGTGTGCTGTGTTGTACACTGCAGTGTGCTGTGTTGTACACTGCAGTGTGCTGTGTTGTTCACTGCAGTGTGCTGTGTTGTTCACTGCAGTGTGGTGTGTTGTTCACTTCAGTGTGCTGTGTTGTACACTGCAGTGTGCTGTGTTGTTCACTGCAGTGTACTGTGTTGTTCACTTCAGTGTGCTGTGTTGTACACTGCAGTGTACTGTGTTGTTCACTGCAGTGTGCTGTGTTGTTCACTGCAGTGTACTGTATTGTTCACTTCAGTGTGCTGTGTTGTACACTGCAGTGTGCTGTGTTGTTCACTGCAGTGTGCTGTGTTGTTCACTGCAGTGTACTGTGTTGTTCACTTCAGTGTGCTGTGTTGTACACTGCAGTGTGCTGTGTTGTTCACTTCAGTGTGCTGTGTTGTTCACTTCAGTGTGCTGTGTTGTTCACTTCAGTGTGCTGTGTTGTTCACTGCAATGTACTGTGTTGTTCACTGCAGTGTACTGTGTTGTTCACTGCAGTGCTGTGTTGTACACTGCAGTGTTGTGTACTGTGTTGTTCACTGCAGTGCTGTGTTGTACACTGCAGTGTTGTGTACTGTGTTGTTCACTGCAGTGCTGTGTTGTACACTGCAGTGTTGTGTACTGTGTTGCTCACTGCAGTGCTGTGTTGTA
Source organism: Cherax destructor (assembly GCA_009830355.1). Classification (NCBI taxonomy): domain Eukaryota; kingdom Metazoa; phylum Arthropoda; class Malacostraca; order Decapoda; family Parastacidae; genus Cherax; species Cherax destructor. The sequence continues at coordinate 36,124 of WNWK01016699.1, forward strand.
CACTGCAGTGTTGTGTACTGTGTTGTTCACTGCAGTGCTCTGTTGTACACTGCAGTGTTGTGTACTGTGTTGTTCACTGCAGTGCTGTGTTGTACACCGCAGTGTTGTGTTGTACACTGCAGTGGTGTGTTGTACGCTGCATTGTTGTGTTGTACACTGCAGTGTTGTGTTGTACACTCCAGTGCTGTGTTGTACACTGCAGTGTTGTGTTGTACACTGCAGTGTTGTGTTGTACATTGCAGTGTTGTGTTGTACACTGCAGTGTTGTGTTGTACATTGCAGTGTTGTGTTGTACACTGCAGTGTTGTGTTGTACACTGCAGTGCTGTGTTGTACACTGCAGTGTTGTGTTGTTCACTACAGTGTTGTGTTGTATACTGCAGTGTTGTGTTGTACACTGCAGTGCTGTGTTGTACACTGCAGTGTTGTGTTGTACACTGCAGTGTTGTGTTGTACACTGCAGTGTTGTGTTGTACACTGCAGTGCTGTGTTGTACACTGCAGTGCTGTGTTGTACACTGCAGTGCTGTGTTATACACTGTAGTGCTGTGTTGTACACTGCAGTGCTGTGTTGTACACTGCAGTGCTGTGTTCACTGCAGTGCTGTGTTGTACACTGTAGTGCGATGTTGTACACTGCAGTGCTGTGTTGTACACTGCAGTGTTGTGTTGTACACTGCAGTGCTGTGTTGTACACTGTAGTGCGGTGTTGTACACTGCAGTGCGGTGTTGTACACTGCAGTGTTGTGTTGTACACTGCAGTGCTGTGTTGTACACTGTAGTGCGGTGTTGTACACTGCAGTGCTGTGTTGTTCACTGCAGTGTTTTGTACACTGCAGTGTTGTGTTGTACACTGCAGTGTTGTGTTGTACACTGCAGTGTTGTGTTGTTCACAGCATTGCTGTGTTGTACACTGCAGTGTTGTGTTGTACACTGCAGTGCTGTGTTGTTCACTGCAGTGCTGTGTTGTACACTGCAGTGTTGTGTTGTACACTGCAGTGTTGTGTTGTACACTGGAGTGTTGTGTTGTACACTGCAGTGTTGTGTTGTACACTGCAGTGCTGTGTTGTACACTGCAGTGTTGTGTTGTACACTGCAGTGCTGTGTTGTACACTGCAGTGCTGTGCTGTTCATTACAACTGTGCATTAATTTTCACCCCTACCATCATATATAAATGCACAATGTCATACAAACATTAACAGATGTGTTCTTCATCCAGCCAGGTATAATATATCTAATTGGAGGGTATGTTAAGCACAGTAACACACCTGCAATGGCAGGTATATCACGTACACTAACATATCTGCAAGGACAAGTATACTGAGACCACAAATGCTTGTGTTTACAAATGAATCTTATGTTCAACACATCGACCACTTGTTCAACACATTCACCACTTGTTCAACATATCCATCACTTGTTCAACACACCCACCACTTGTTCAACACATCCATCACTTGTTCAACACATTCATCACTTGTTCAACACATCCACCACTTGTTCAACACATCCCCCACTTGTTCAACACATCCATCACTTGTTCAACACATCCATTACTTGTTCAACACATCCATCACTTGTTCAACACATCCATCACTTGTTCAACACATCCATCACTTGTTCAACACATCCATCACTTGTTCAACACATCCATCACTTGTTCAACACATCCACCACTTGTTCAACACATCCATCACTTGTTCAACACATCCACCACTTGTTCAACACATCCATCACTTGTTCAACACATCCACCACTTGTTCAACACATCCATCACTTGTTCAACACATCCACACTTGTTCAACACATCCACCACTTGTTCAACACATCCATCACTTGTTCAACACATCCATCACTTGTTCAACACATCCACCACTTGTTCAACACATCCACCACTTGTTCAACACATCCATCACTTGTTCAACACATCCATCACTTGTTCAACACATCCATACTTGTTCAACACATCCATCACTTGTTCAACACATCCATACTTGTTCAACACATACTTCCATCACTTGTTCAACACTCCACCACTTGTTCACACATCACACTTGTTCAACACATCACACTTGTTCAACATCCCACCACTTGTTCAACACATCCACCACTTGTTCAACACATCCACCACTTGTTCAACACATCCACCACTTGTTCAACACATCCACCACTTGTTCAACACATCCACCACTTGTTCAACACATCCACCACTTGTTCAACACATCCATCACTTGTTCAACACATACACTTGTTCAACACATCCCACTTGTTCAACACATCCACCACTTGTTCTCCACCACTTATTCAACACATCCATCACTTGTTGAACACATCCACTACTTGTTCAACACGCCCATCCTTGTTGAAAACATCCACCACTTGTTCAACACGCCCACCACTTGTTCAACACATCTATCACTTGTTCAACACGCCCACCACTTGTTTAACACATCCATCACTTCTTCAACACATCCACCACGTGTTCAACACATCCACCACTTGTTCAACACATCCATCACTTGTTCAACACATCCCTTGCCACCACTTGTTCAACACCTCCGTTCACTCACTACGTACGTTGTTCAACACATCTTCACTTGTTCAACACATCCACTTCATCATTGAACATCTCATTGTTCCACATCCACCACTTGTTCAACACATCACACATCACCTTGTTCAACACATCTATCACTTGTTCAACACATCCATCACTTGTTCAACACATCCACCACTTGTTCAACACATCCACCACTTGTTCAACACATCCACCACTTGTTCAACACATCCATCACTTGTTCAACACATCCACCACTTGTTCAACACATCCATCACTTGTTCAACACATCCACCACTTGTTCAACACATCATCACTTGTTCAACACATCCTTGTTCAACCACCATTGTTCAACACATCATCACTTGTTCAACACATCCACCACTTGTTCAACACATCCACCACTTGTTCAACACATCCACCACTTGTTCAACACATCCACCACTTGTTCAACACATCGTCCATCATCTTGTTCAACACATCACACTTCACACACACTTGTTCAACACATCCATCACTTGTTCAACACATCCACCACTTGTTCAACACATCCACCACTTGTTCAACACATCCACCACTTGTTCAACACATCCACCACTTGTTCAACACATCCACTACTTGTTCAACACATCCATCACTTGTTCAACACATCCACCACTTGTTCAACACATCCATCACTTGTTCTACACATCCATCACTTGTTCAACACATCCACCACTTGTTCAACACATCCACCACTTGTTCAACACATCCATCACTTGTTCAACACATCCACCACTTGTTCAACACATCCATCACTTGTTCAACACATCCATCACTTGTTCAACACGCCCACCACTTGTTCAACACATCCATCACTTGTTCAACACATCCATCACTTGTTCAACTCATCCACCACTTGTTCAACATTCCCACTACTTGTTCAACACATCCACCACTTGTTCAGCACGCCCACCACTTGTTCAACACATCCACCACTTGTTCAACACGCCCATCATTTGTTCAACACATCCACCACTTGTTCAACATACCCACCACTTGTTCAACACATCCATCACTTGTTCAACACATCCACCACTTGTTCAACACATCTACCACTTGTTCAACACATCCACCACTTGTTCAACACATCCATCACTTGTTCAACACATCCATCACTTGTTCAACACATCCATCACTTGTTCAACACATCCACCACTTGTTCAACACATCTACCACTTGTTCAACACGCCCACCACTTGTTCGACACATCCATCACTTGTTCAACATATCCATCACTTGTTCAACAAGTCCACCACTTGTTCAACACGCCCACCACTTGTTTAACACATCCATCACTTCTTCAACACATCCACCACGTGTTCAACACATCCACCACTTGTTCAACACATCCATCACTTGTTCAACACATCCACCACTTATTCAACACGCCCACCACTTGTTCAACACATCCATCACTTGTTCAACACCCCCACCACTTGTTCAACACATCCGTCACTTGTTCAACACATCCACTACTTGTTCAGCACAGCCATCACTTGTTCAACACATCCATCACTTGTTCAACACATCCACCACTTGTTCAACACATCCACCAATTATTCAACACATCCATCACTTGTTGAACACATCCACTACTTGTTCAACACGCCCACTTGTTCAACACATCCATCACTTGTTGAAAACATCCACCACTTGTTCAACACATCCGTCACTTGTTCAACACATCCACCACTTGTTCAACACATCCACCACTTGTTGAACACTTGTTCCTAACAAGAACACAAGTTATTTTAGGTTATCCTGGGATAGATCTGCTGTGCCTACAGCAGCTGTGTGATTATTGCATCTATTGTATAAATGTATAATAAAGTAGCTCGGTTGGTAGAGCACTCAGCTCACACACTGAGATACGTGGTTCGATCCCCGGTACGGGTGGAAACGTGTTTAATACACCTGCTGTTCATGTTCATCTACCAGTAAAATAGGTACCTGGGTGTTAGTGGACTGGTGTTAGTCGCATCCTGGGACAAAATTGACCTAATTTTCGGGTAATGCTCAGCATAACAAGAGGCTTTCTATATAGTAGTATGTCAATGATGTCAGCTATGGTCTGTATACCTTGTACATGTACTTGTAGAAATAAAGATTATTATTATTATTATTATTATTATTATTATTATTTTATTATTATTATTATTATTATTATTATTATTATTAATGAAGAAAATAGGCAGAATACCGTGAGTGGAACAAGACATAAGTGACACATACACACAGGAGTCATAACGTCGATATTTTGGGTCACTTGGATCATTATGTAGACACTCGATGCTAAATGAATCTTAATCTTATTTGATCTATGTGGCGCTGTTTAGACGCTTAGCACAACATATGTTGGAACAATGCTGGAATATGTAGCTGTTGTCTGGTACTCACACCTGTCTTGTGTGTAGTAGGGTGCTCACACCTGTCTTGTGTGTAGTAGGGTGCTCACACCTGTCTTGTGTGTAGTAGGGTGCTCACACCTGTCTTGTGTGTAGTAGGGTGCTCACACCTGTCTTGTGTGTAGTAGGACAAATTCTATGGCAAACGTGATATGTATGCATGGATATTAGGGTTGGAAACGGCAGATATTACCAGGATACCTCAGGGATATGTTTAAAATACAATTTTCAAAATAAAGTTGCTAGTAAAGGCAAAGCAATTGATCAACAGAGAGAGATAGTAGAGGGCAACGAGTGACTAGCTCCCTTAAGGTTTACTATACAAATTGTAGGAGTTTAAGTAATAAGATAGATGAGCTAAGATTACTCTCAAGTGCAGGTAATATAGATATTATTGCTATAACAGAGACCTGGTTCAACCTAAAAGATAGAGAAATGCCTTCAGAGTGCAACATACAGGGTTATAAGCTATTCCACACTGATAGGGTCAAAAGGAAGGGTGGTGGAGTGGCGATGTATGTCAGAAATAATTTAAATTGTTGTGTTAGACAAGATATAAGATTAGAAACATCGGACACAGAATCTGTTTGGCTACAGTTTCTCGATGGTCGTGAAAAATTAATTTTGGGTGTGATTTACAGGCCACCAAGTCTGGATAGGGAGTCTAGTAAGCTGCTATGGGACGAAATTCATAAGGCGTCTAGATATGAAAATGTTGTGTTAATGGGAGATTTTAACTTTAGACAAATTGATTGGAACAATGAGACAGGTAATCTTGAGTCTAGTGACTTTCTTGATACGGTTCAGGATTGTTTTTTAAAACAGTTTGTGACAGAACCAACTAGAGGTAGCAACTTGCTTGATTTGGTTTTTGCCAACAAAGAATCACTAATTAATAATCTTGAGGTTAATGAAGAGCTTGGGGAAAGCGATCACAAATCACTTAGTTTCAATATATCATGGATTTACCCAGGTAACTGCAATCAAGTCCCTGTTCCAGACTTTCGCTTAACCGACTTCATGGGGCTGAGAAATTACCTAGGTGGGCTAAATTGGGATGACCTGACTATGGGTCAGGTAGATGGTTTTGGTTGCCAATATGACGTTTTCCAGAGCATAGTTCTAGCTGCCCAGACAACTTTTGTTCCAAGTAGGGAAATTAGATCCAACAAAAATGATCCTAAATGGATGAACAATAGAATAAAACATCTCATTGATCAAAAGAGAGGCATATATAGGCGTATCAAAAGAGGGGTGGACAGATAAGAAATCAATATTTTCAATTAAAGAGAGAAATAAAAAAAGGAATAAGAAAAGCAAAAAGGGATTATGAGGCTAAAGTCGCAAGGGATTCGAAGACTAACCCAAAAGGGTTCTTTCAGGTATACAGAAGTAAGATTAGGGACAAGATAGGCCCGAGTAACTCAGGACAGATCACGGACAGTGATAAGGATACCTGGAGTATACCTGGAGAGAGTTCCAGGGGTCAACGCCCCTGCGGCCCGGTCTGTGACCAGGCCTCATATGAAATTTTCAATACTTCCTCTCAGTTTTTACTCAGGAAGATACTAGCGGAATTCCAGAAATAATAAATTATGTAGAACAGGAAGATACTAGACTATGCTCGATTGGGGTAACTAGTGACATGGTCCTCAGACAAATAGAGAAATTAAAGCCTAACAAATCCCCAGGCCCTGATGAACTGTTTGCAAGAGTTTTAAAGGAATGTAAAGAGGAACTTAGCAAACCTTTGGCAAATCTTTTCAATATATCACTACAAACTGGCATAGTGCCAGACAAGTGGAAAAGGGCAAATGTAATACCTATTTACAAGGCAGGTGACAGGTCCTTAGCTTCGAACTATAGAAAAATAAGCCTTACCTCCATAGTTGGTAAATTTATGGAATCAATAATTGCCGAGGCAATTCGTAGCCATCTTGAAAGGCATAAATTGATTAATGAATCTCAACACGGTTTTACTAAGGGGCGTTCCTGTCTTACGAATTTACTAACTTTTTTCACTAAGGTGTTTGAGGAGGTAGATCATGGTAATGAATATGATATTGTGTATATGGACTTCAGTAAGGCTTTCGATAAAGTTCCACATCAGAGGCTATTAAGGAAACTTGAGGCACACGGAATAGGAGGAGAAATTTTTTTCCTGGGTACAGGCATGGTTGACAAATAGGCGGCAGAGAGTTTGCATAAATGGGGAGAAATCAGAATGGGGGCACGTCTCAAGCGGTGTCCCACAGGGATCAGTTTTGGGCCCCCTGTTGTTTACAGTTCACATAAAAGACATAGATTAGGGAATAAATAGCAACATAAGCAAATTTGCTGATGACACCAAAATAGGCCGTTCAATTCATTCTAATGAGGACATTAGAGCACTCCAGGATGATTTGAACAGACTGATGCAGTGGTCGGAGAAGTGGCAGATGCAGTTTAATGTAGACAAATGCAAAGTTCTAAATGTTGGACAGGAAAATAACCATGCCACATATAAATTGAATAATGTAGATCTTAATACTTGTGATTGCGAGAAGGATTTAGGAGTTCTGGTTAGCAGTAATCTGAAACCAAGACAACAGTGCATAAGTGTTCGTAATAAAGCTAACATAATCCTTGGCTTCATATCAAGAAGTATAAATAATAGAAGTCCTCAGGTTGTTCTTCAACTCTATATATCTTTGGTTAGGCCTCATTTAGATTATGCTGCACAGTTCTGGTCACCGTATTACAGAATGGATATAAATGCACTGGAAAACGTACAGAGGAGGATGACAAAGTTGATCCCATGTATCAGAAATCTTCCCTATGAGGATAGACTGAGGGCCTTGAATCTGCACTCTCTAGAAAGGCGTAGAATTAGGGGGTATATGATTGAGGTGTATAAATGGAAAACAGGAATAAATAAAGGGGATGTAAAAAAGCGTGCTGAAAATATCCAGCCAAAACGGACTCGCAGCAATGGTTTCAAGTTGGAAAAGTTCAATTCAGGAAGGATATGGGGAAAACACTGGTTTGGTAATAGAGTTGTGGATGATGGAACAAACTCCCGAGTACCTCATAGAAGCTAAAACTTGTGTAGTTTTAAAAAAAGGTTAATAAAT